>JACXGM010031722.1:0-12709 GCA_016801145.1 Umbra pygmaea
TTGTTGGAACCTCGATCTCACAGTCTGTGAAAATTGTATTTTTTGCGTGTTTAGCCATTGTAATTCAGGCAAAGAAATGGCATATATAGGCTATCTGCATATTCATTTATGGGAGGAGGCAAGGCGGGGTCAGTGGCTCGTTCACGTGCGTTCAATCTCAGGTTGATTGTGATTTATAAAGGAAAGGTGCGCAGGACCTGGCGTACGACCGGTTTTATACATGTGAATTTTTTTGTGCGTACGTACTTTTCCAGTTTTGGCCGTACGCCATCTTTTGGTATGTAAGCTGCGCAATCTTTTATACATGAGGCCCCAGGTGCGGGGTGGCAATCGGGAGAGTCTGGACTTTTCCCAGTGGGCCGATAGTGTTTCGCGGCCGCGAGGTCCAGTCTGATCGTTGTTATATATTGGAAGTTTTTTGTGAAATGATTAGTGCCGATTATAAGAATATAAACCTACACAGGGTTCAAACCCTCAATCTCAGTCCTTGCAACTCTTTCGCAATACTGTGAGGTGCCCTAATCCACTCCGCCACTTTCTCTGTGTGCTGCCTAAGGAAACTAGAACTCAAATACTGTTTCTTAAGCAGTGATCAGCTTACAGAGGTCATTTAGCGATTTCTAAAAGTACGTTTAGAATGGCTTTTGAGCAGTCAGGATTGTTTTAAACAATAAAGAATATGCCCAAAATAACATGAGATTATTCATAGCAACACACACCTAACGTAACAACAATGTACAACAGTCCTGGAACACGGAGTCTATATGCACACACACGTTCATTTATTGAATTAGAACGCAGGTAATATCTTTCAAACTGATTTTTGTTGAGCTTCTCTTCAAAATGTGATATCTGTTTGAATAAAGTATTATGTAAAGGTTGCAAATGAGTATTGCACTGTACTGTAGTCTACATAGAACTCGCTGTGTTTTCAGAGTAGAGCATTTTCAACAGTCTCTTGCGCCATGGACTCGAGCGCCACTCTGTGGTGGTAATAGACCATTTAATGGTAACTAAATGTACTGATTGGGTGACAGGGTATGAGAGCGAGCAATTTATCACTTCACCATCTGTATTCCACAATCTCTTTCACAGATTGGAGAGCCTCTGCCCATCTTTACTTCTGAGAGACATCATTTTTATAGCTAATCATGTTACAGACCTGATATCAATTAATATAATTAGTTGCTAGATGTTCTCCCAGCTCAATCTTTTCAACATGTCTTGTTTTTTCAACCATTTGTTGTCCCTGTACCAACTTTTTTGAGACCTGTAGCAGGCATCAACTTTTTAAATTAGCTCATTTAGTGAATAAAAGTGTAAAACTTCTCAGTTTAAACATTTGTTATGTTATCTATGTTCTATTGTGAATAACATATTGGCTCATGTGATTTGAAAGTCTATTAGTTTTAATTTTATTCAAATTTAGAAAACATCCCATCTTTTCCAGAATTCAGGTTGTATAACTTATGTCTTACATGAGCATATATGGTGGAAACATTATCACATATACCTACGTATATGTGAAAATATAAAATATACCGTTTTTTTATACTGTATGTGATTTAGATTTCCACATTTCTCATCCATATCTGCATTTACCTATGTTTTTACAGTTTGTATAAGTTATTGTTGTTGATGTATATATGAGATTATTTAAATAAATAATATAGAAATACCAGCACCAAGATGTTCCTGGTAAACTGTTCAGCACCTCAGAAGGGGGAAACAGTGAACCATCCAAGCTGTGTACATTAAGGATGGAACACTGTTGACCTCAACTGGGGAGGTAATCGGACAGTTGAAATAGCACTTTGAGGAACTCATGAATCCAACTTACACACCGTCTATTATAGATTACTATATTACTATGATGGAGGAGGGTCATCGTCAATTAACCTGGCGGAGGTCACTAAGATAGTCAAACAACTGATGAGTTCTTCCCAGAAATGCTGAAAGCTTTGGGTGGGGAGGGGCTGTCTTGGTTGATATGTCTCTTCAACATTGGGTGTGAGTCTTGGAAAATGCCAAAGGAGTGGCAGACCGGGGTAGTGGTTCAAAAAAGGGGACCAGAGTCAGCCTCCCTGGTAAAGTCTACTCCAAAGTGCTGGAAAGGAGGGTTCCGCCGATAGTCGGAACCTTACATTGAAGAGGAACAATGAGAATTTGGTCATGGTATTGCAACAACGGACTAGATCTTTACTCTCGCAAGGATCCGGGAGGGGGCCTGGGAATATGCCTATCCAGTTTACATGTGTCTAGTGGATCTGGAGAAGGCGTATGACTGGGTACCCCAGAAGTTTATAGGGTAAAACTGTTGTTTGTGTCCTTGCTTTCACCTACGACCCCATTCCTCGTTTGCTGGCCGCAGGGTGGCCTTGGACAGTGGTTTTGACATCCCCTCCTGGGGAGCAGAATGTAACAATGTCCTCCAAATCAAGGTTTCAAAAATCTATCAAACGATTACTGTAAATAACATGTACCAAAATTAAATCAGGAAATTTTACATCACTTCCTGTTCCACTCGGGTATAAAAATGAGCTAACATGCATGCATGGGTAATAACCCTCTGTCATCCAACACCATGAAGAAAACAAGAACTGGCAAGATCAAAAGAAACAGATGGTCATTGAACTTCATAATTCTGGTAATGGCTACAAGAAGAACCACAAACTAATTGAAGTGAGCTCTGTCAAGGCAATTATGAAAAAATGTAAGATTAAGATATGGAACAGTTGAAAACCTCTCGGGTAGAGGATAAAAACACATTTTGCCACCCAAGATAGGGAGGAGGATGGTGAGAGAAACAACAAAATCCCCAAGAATGACTGTGAAAACATTGCAGGCCTTGGACGCCACCTCCGCAATCATGGCTCCTTTTGGAAGGGTTGCCAAAAGAAAGCCCTTTCTGACCCCAAGACACAGATGCAAGCGTTTAGAGTTTGCCAAACATCAATTAAATTATGACTGGAAGAAGGTTCTCTGGTCAGATGAGACTAAAATTGACTGTTTTGGTCAGATACAGCATCAATCAGCATGTTTGGCAATGAAACAAAGATGCATACAAGGAGAAGCACCTCACACCCATGGTGGAATATGGTCCTGGGTCAGTGATGTTTTGTGGCTGTTTTAATTCCAGAGGTCCAGGGGCACTGGTCAAGATTGATGGCGTAATCGATTCCACCAAGTATCAGGAATTTTGACTGACAATCTAGTTGCCTCTGCCAGAAGGCTGGGACTTGGCCATATGTGGATTTTCCAAGAAGACAATAACTCAAAATATACCTACAAATCCAGAAATGGTCCTTTGTCAACAAAATCAATGTCCTGCCATGGCATCTCAGTCGCCGGACCTCCATCCAATCGAAAACCTTAGGGTTTAGTTGAAACGGGCAGTTGATAAGCGTAAACCCAAGAATGTGAAGGATCTTGAAAGGATCTGCATAGAGGAAAAGTCCAAAATCCCTCCAAATGTGTACTTTAACATTGTCAAACATTACAGGAAGAGACTTTATGCTGTTATCCATGCCAGACGTGGTTGCACTAAGTACTGAATTAAGGAGTACCATATATGTTATGGAACGTTGATTTTGTAGAAAATTCTTTTGTGTTAAATAACTGCATGAGTTTGGTTGGTTCCATTGCCACATTAATAAAGTACAGTGCTTATCATATTTTGGTATTTTGAGTTTATATTGTTTATGTTTTTAAAGTATTGTTTGTGCATTGCCAGTCAGGTGTGCCAGTAATTTGAGCCCACTGTATGGCCATATATTAAATATCCATATGGTTTGTGGTATTTATTTTCTTTTTTGTTGTTGTTGTTTTTCTTTCCCCATTTTCCTCCCTTCCCAATTCCCACTAACCTTGCCTTGTTGGCAGCTCTGCAACTCCTTGGACAGATCTGTGGGATGGCGTGGGATGGGTTTGTGGTATTTCAAGTGCAACTGATACAGAAGCGGCCAAAATGTTATCGCTTTTGTTCATGGATGCATTGGCAAAAAAAAGCATTCTATATTAAATTATCTATGGTAAAATTTCTAAACACTACCGTATATATTTAACATGTTTTTGCTCTGGAGCATTCCTTTAAATGAGGCTACTTATTCAGCACTTATCTTTCCACAGCAGCATCACGGAAGTTCTTTCAGGAACTTAGTTTAGACTGTGTATTTTCACATTCTGTCTGAATTTTTTTTACTGTATATGTATTTTGCCGTGTTACAATTTAATGAGGGCTTTTGGGAATATAATGGCAATGAACATTAATCAAAAGGGTTATGGGGGCTAAAAGATCAGATTTTCTGGAGAGTCTCTAGAATCGCCTCTTGCAGGCTGTTTGTTTTTTGTATTAAAATCACAAATGTAATGGTAGGTGGCAGGTAGCTGTGAGCAAGGCAGTTAACCCTAACTGTTCTCTAGGTTGTAGATTAAAATGTTTTTGGTAAATTTACAAGCAATTGAAATAAACTGTGTACAAAATGAATAGAGAAACGTGTATTCATCAACCACATATATGTTTTAAATATAGATCACATACACTGATATCCCCTGATGTTTACCAAATACCAAAACCCTAGCTCCTCACAGGCACAAGGAGGTCGACAACACAGGAGAGGCGGATAGAACAGTGGAGCGGTGAATATTACGACACCACCAGACACCAGTGATAACTAACGTTACTAACCCAGTTATATGCCTACATAAGATTTTCGGAATTCAATTCCATGTTAGGCTTCGAAAGTGGACTGATGACATACTTGAGTGTGACAGGGATATAACAAATGGAGGGAAAGAAGGAAGGAATGAACAATGGTTTACCTAGTCTGTTAAACACTATTAACCTTAAACTAGCCGTAGACAGGCGCAGAGCAGGGAAAGAAAGAGGGTTGTGAGAGGGAACAACGAACGACTACATACACATTGCCAGTGGTGGACAGCCGGTGGATGTAGCCTAGGTAGAGAAACCGGAGGGAAGAGAAAGACGGATAATAGGGATAAACGCTGTTGTTTTTTCGGAGTGACAAAGGGACTGCGTTCTTCGCTTAATAACGCATCAACCGACTAGCCCATCCAAGTGCTTTTTTACTCCACGGTCGGTCCATGCCTAGCGTAAAGAGATAAATATATATGAAATAATTAAATAATTCGCCTTGCTGAGGAGAGCGTCATCCGCAGTGTGTCTCTCCTTGCACCACCTAAGTGCAGCCGAGACAGACGAGGATAGCTACAACGGGGGAGGAGATTAACGAACTGGAGAGAGAAGCGACAGACAGACCTAAAACCGGAATATCTACCTAAGCAATCTTGTTTATAATCGGGACTGCGGAGATATGTGGCGATTTTAACCTGTAGTTATAGCCTAATGAAGACCGGGGATTCGGTGTTGCAGTGGCCCGCCTGAAGAATCGCACATGTCGACACGTTCAACATCTTCATCCCCGCCCTGCGCGGATCCCATTTCGGTCTGAAACGGCACAGGGCCAGGCAGGTTACAGAAGAACTGAATTGTTATCAGAACAGAGGAATGGTGATGCGGCATCGGAGCGAATTTCATATTGAAGATTTTACGAAGAAATGTATGATTTAACCTACCAATAATTTATGAGGACCAAGCAAACGGCATTTTTTTTCGGATTCATGTTGTTGACGTTTTCGAAATGATGCTTGGGATAGGCCTGCTTTATCGGTCTGATGTTCTTTATGTAAGGATCCATAGGCTATAAGCTGTAGGCTATATGACAGAAATATATAATTAAATTCCAAATTTAGGCCGATGACTAGGCTGATGACGCCAATACGGCAAAGTAGACTCCACAGTAGTTGCCTAAATAATCCATGTGCTTCTTCCTACCCATCGATAGATACATGGACAAATAACAGTTAGATGTAAGCTTTTGTCTTTGTCTGCGTAAAAACATGTTTCGGTTATTTTAAAAACGACTGGAGCAAGCGTTTTTGTTTCAAATATCCTTCCGCTATATTGAGAGGCTTGGCAGCGGACAGGCAGTCACAAGGTGCGAAACGATTTGAACATCAAGCAACAGCATCAGCAGCAACACACTAAAGCTTTCGTTTAACCACATCTACTCTAACCTTTCATCCTTCGGTCTCTGGGTGCACCTCTCCGCCTCACTGTCCCCCTGTTTCTATCACTCTAACCCTTACCATCCCACTGTTCCAATATAATCCATTTTGATTAATTTGTTAACGTGTTGGCGTTATAAGGGTTTAAGCGAATTGATCTGTTCACCCCCCCCCCATCGAACCTTTACTCCTCTACTTCACAAATTTCTCAGCGGCCTATCTGGAGACACGGACACACACTATTGACACGCACATCTGACCGCTCGCTACCACAGCAAAGCAGTGATGGAGACCACCAAATTGCCACCTACCAGCCCGTCATCCCCCACTACTGGCTTCTCGGTACCATCGGCGGAAAAGGTGGATGGATTTCCCCGGCGTTCAATGCGCAGAGCCCGGCAGAGGCGCTCCCACTCATCGTCTCAGTTCCGCTACCAGAGCTCCCAAGTCGAGCTGACACCACTGCCTCTTCTCAAAGGTTGGTCATCAGCTGTCAAGTCATTCTATTTCATGTTGATCTTTTGAAGTAAGATATTATTTTAGAATCTATCGAAAAATTGTTGCTATCTTTGTCTATTGTATGTAGTAAGGCCTATGATTTAGCCTAAACCCCACCTCGATTGTCCAAAGAGCAAAGTTGAGTCCAACTTCCATCAACGTTTATTCTACAATTTTTATTATAAGTAGTAGTCTAGGCCTATTATTGAAAGCTGTGTAGTCTACTCACACTGCATATTCAATGAAGAAGACCTATTGATACGATTTCCTCTGCTCAAAAGTAGTGCATCATATACATAATAGGGTGTCATTAGTTATTCATTTCATTGTCAACATGAATAGTGGATTTAATAGTTTCAAATGAGCATGTTATGGCCATGAAGTAACACTGTATGAATAGGTTATTTTAGACTAATCAAGACATTATCAAAGTGGATTAATCTAGAACAAAAGTATTCCATAAGATACCTGTGTGAATGTTAATTTGTTTTGCCTTCTTATATAGAGTCCATGAAGGCAAGTGTTATAACTTAATGATGATGGTACTAACTGGTCTGCTACTTAAAATGATTAGTGTTATAACCTAATGATGATAATACTAACTGGTCTGCTACTGTAAATTACAAGTGTTATAACCTAATGATGATGGTACTAACTGGTCTGCTACTTTAAATTACAAGTGTAATAACTTAATGATGATGGTACTAACTGGTCTGCTACTTTAAATTACAAGTGTTATAACTTAATGATGATGGTACTAACTGGTCTGCTACTTTAAATTACAAGTGTTATAACTTAATGATGATGGTACTAACTGGTCTGCTACTTTAAATTACAAGTGTTATAACTTAATGATGATGGTACTAACTGGTCTGCTACTTCAAATTACAAGTATTATAACTTAATGATGATGGTACTAACTGGTCTGCTACTTTAAATTACAAGTGTTATAACTTAATGATTATGGTACTAACTGGTCTGCTACTTTAAATTACAAGTGGAAGATAATGGGATATGATGGACACAGACATATACACCCATCCTTTCTTACAATAGGGAAGACCAGGGACAGTGATTTTCCAAATAAATAAAACATAATTTACAGTGGAATAACCATTTTGCTATAACTTCAATGTGTCTACTACTGAAACAACATATTTAAGGGGTTTTGTATGTACAGATTGCAAAATTTATTTAAATAGTCACTCCACTGTTACAACCATCCCAGTGTACATGGATTGTTATTAAACATGCCAGGGAGGGTTATAGTCATGTCTAAAATATACATAATTAATCAAATTCTCAAAATGAAAAATATTCTTTATCAATATTGTTACTATTGATTAATATTTTTTAATAATGGTTATATTTTTTTAAACTACATTACAAAAAAGAGGGGAAGCCAGCAAATGATAGTGTAAAAACTTTAATGGGTAGAAAACACACTCAAAAAAGTTTAAAACATGAAATCAAAATGGATGACTAAGAGTTTGAGGACAACATAGACAAGAGAGAGGGAGGGGGGACTCACAGTTTTTGCAAGTGTAAAGGACACTTCTGTTGGTGCAGACCTTGTGTGCCCAGGCTTTATAGGAACAGCACAAAATGGTACAGGGTCACATGGTATACAATTTGGCCACTTCTGTCTGACTGATTTGCCATGTCTTATTTCATCTGAAACCATCTCCAACAAAATAACTTGGATTCTCCTGTCTGTCTTCCTCTCTTCTTTCTGATATTTGGCATGCTGTAAGCAAGCAAGTGTTTTCATTGACTATTAGCATGCAAATTATTATTATTAATTTAGCATGTAATCTAGTTTTTGTAGGTATTTAAAATATAAACAAAAGTTCAGGGATTGTTGTAACAAGAAGTTACAACAAGGTCTTACAACCGCCCCATGTTTCACCTTTACCTGGTCTCCCCTATTGGTAGGTCTTAACCTAAAGCTAAAACTTACACAATGCTTTACCCTAACCTTATCTCCAAATCTTAACCCCTAATTCTAAGCCCAACTTTAACATTGAAGACTTAAAAACTGTTTTCCCTTACTATATTTTTACATTGAACTAAAATATAACTATAGCATGTTTGTTTTTGCCCCCATTTATCATGAGCTGAACTCAATGATCTTAGACTTTTTCTATGTACACAAAATACCTATTTTTCCCAAATATTGTTCACAAATCTGTCTAAATCTGTGTTAGTGAGCACTTCTCACCTCACAGGTGTGGCATATCAAGATGCTGATTAGACAGCATGATTTAATGCCACAACAGGTGGATTCAGCACCACGGCAAGCTCCACAGCCTACTGAATTGTTTGTGATTCCTTAGGCTGCGGAGCTGGCCGTGGTGCTGAATCCACCTGTTGTGGCTTTAAATCACTACGTGGGAGTTGTCAGTTTTGCTCCCTCAAAAGTTGCGACATCTGTGGCCCTGTGCTATGTGATGAAACTGCACATTTTAGAATGACCTTTTATTGTGGCCAGCCTAAGGCACACCTGTGCAATAATCATGCTGTCTAATCAGCATCTTGATATGCCACACCTGTGAGGTGGATGGATTATCTTGGCAAAGGAGAAGTGCTCAATAACACAGATTTAAACAGATTTTTCAACAATATTTGAGAAAATTAGGCTTTTTGTGTAAATAGAAAAAGTCTCAGATCTTTGAGTTCAGCTCATGATAAATGGGGGTAAAAACAAAAGTGTAGCATTTTTTATTTTGTTCAGTGTATATTGGTTAGTAGTTCTACAATTATGTTAATACATTTACTTGAGTAAAAGTATTTTTCAGAGTAACTCTGAGTTCACAAGTTTCGGGAAGTCCCTACTTAAGACCAAATAGATCAGGTAAAGAGAGTTCATATCTTAACAGTAACCTATAAAACAATTAGAAAGAGTAAAGGAAATATCAAACATGGTCACCAGTAAGATGTGAACTCCTTTTACCTGATCATTTTGGTTTTAAGTAGGGACTTCCCAAAATTTGTGAAGTCAGAGTTACTTAGAAAAGTACTTTTACTCAGTACTTTGTCCACCTCTGATCATATTACATATTACGCTGGAGCCTTTGTCTTCTGTGTTTGTCTGTTTTCATTGTTTTTGGACTGCTTTGGTTGCTTAAATGACACATTTAATCTTTCGTCTTACTGCAATACCTTACTGCGTCCATATCACTGCCTGTGGGTATGGAAATTGGTCTTGTTTCAAATGGGTGTTGCTAAACGTGGCTAGCGTTGCTAATGGAATATAAACAAAACATGAAATAAAGTTAAACATTTTATGAAGTTCAAATGGCTTCATTTTGATAAGGTGTGGTAATAGACATAATCATAAATCCAAAAAATGTAATATAGTGCTTTTAAAGCGCATGGTACTCGGCCAGTGCTACCGCAACAACAGCTTTTCAGGTGGCGTCCGTGTTTTTCTCCGACTCGGAAGCGCAAAATATATCAGAACGCCTGAAGTGTGGAAGTGATGTCATATCCAAGTTCCGAGTTGGATTGTTGAGAATAAACGAACGCAGCAAGAGGCAACAATTCATACTTTGTAGTCACATGATTACCATGGATACCTGGATGGCAAGATACGCTAATAAAATGGTGGCAAACAGTGGCCAGCCAAGGGAATTGCGGCCTGGATTTCCAATACTACAATCAATCAACCAAATGTTAAAATTTGATATCATGAAAAGATTAACATACTTGGAACTAGTGATCCATACACAGCACCTGCTGAAGTTTTCATTGCTTTAAAGCTTGCAAAGTCTCTACCAGACTTGGAGTTGAGATATTTACATCTCTTGAGAATCCATCACCTTACTGTACACCGCACAGAAAATGAAAGCCTACAAAAGTACGGATACTAGCTAACCTTTTTCAAGAGTGAATGGGTTAACAATGCTGTCGTAGCTGAAAAACAGGAATATCTTCATAATCAAAGTAAAGGTGTTACTAGTTAGCTAGCTTCCCACTAACATTTGCTAATCTGTTCTTCATCTGAATACGTACACCCTGCCTATGCTAAAATTGTCCCAGTTGTCAGCGATTACATAGCCGACGTGGTCTTATTATAGCCCGATCATTAGTTCTAAAACGCATGTAGAAAGACTAATAAAGCGTGTGTGTGTGCGTGTGTCAGTCACTTCTCTATCAAATTAGATTACATTTGTGTGTGTGTTGTTGGTTAGAATAAGCACACTGGTAACACTTTACCATAAGGGTACATGAATCATCAGGAATTCATGCATTCATTAATTGATGTATTATTATTACTATCTGTAATATATATATATATACTATATGTCGTTTTCACCTTAAAACACCAATTTTTGTATGGTAAAACTGGCGACGTCACCTAGCTTACTAGGTTTTTGATGCTAGTATATTGAGGTTCTTGCCATGGATGTATTAAGAGAACTTCTTGCCCGCCAGCCAGTACACTGCATGAAAAGTGGGATTTACGTCCCCGTAAACGCCCGAAAATCTCCCTAATTTTCGGCAGTTAACAACAATTTACAGCCTGTGAACGTCGCGTTCGTCTGTGCCACATATTGACAGAAACTAACCATGACGTAGGTGGAGAGCTCGCGGAGGGCCATAATGGCTCTAATTTGCATATGAATAGCAGCAAAACCGCGCCTGGATAGAATTTCCTTACTCAGCGCTAATGGCTCTACTTAGCATATGAATAGAAGCGAAACCGCGCCTGGCCAGAATGTCTGGCCTGGCTTGAATTTCCTCACTCAGTATTGGATAAAACCACGACTTTTAAACAAGAAAAATCACTCATGATTGGTTGGCAGATCTGTCACTATTGGTCTTCCTGGGTCATTATAAATGTAAATCCCAATAATAAAATTAATATATATATAGTCATATATATTTATTAATATGATAGGCTATATATATACAATATAATATAAAAAAAGCATATGTCATCGTTATCCTATGGACTATACCATTATTACCATCAAGGACATGAATGAATATATTGAGGAAAGGAAAGTTATTAAGTTTATTCAAAGAGAATTTATTAACACAAACACAACTATGTACAAAGCATAGGAGATCTGCCTACACAACAAATGGAAGCTCAGGAAACAGAGCCCAAAATCCTACAGCACGGCGAACTGTCTGTCTTCCGACTCAGAGCTGTAGGTAACTAGCGGCATTCTGTCTGAATTCGGGTCATTTTGCAGAGGTCTGTGGTGCGTTGCCCTCTACTCCGGAATCACTGTAAAAAAAAAACAATAAACACAATCAGCACTGCACGATGCCCTGCATATGGACACAACACATCTATTAATGCATCTGAAAAATAGTCACATTGAGCAAAATAATCTATTCTAATCTAATAGTCTTACCCTCTTTCTTCTCGATCGACTCAGAGCTGAACTTTTCGCTTCCGCCACTGGTTGTTCGTACCTGGAGATTCTGCGTACTGTCTCGTAATATGTGTTACACACAGCTGAAAAACAATTAAATGAGAGTGCTATGAATAAAAAAATAAAAATAAAGGTTAATTACACACAAACAAACAAAAAAATGCATGGTTAAGCTTGATATACCTATATTAACGTACCTATTTCCTTATACAGAAGAATGAAAGCATATTCTTTAAATCTTACCCTTGCTCCGGTTCGTAGCGCCTACAATTTGTCTCTGATTTGTGAAGACAACGTACTGCTTCCTGTAAATTACAAGACCAAAAAAATACACTTTTATAAAAGTGTATCTGCTCACTTTTCTGCTGGATCTGCTCACTTTTTCTTTTACGAAGCTACCAGTCTACTTCTAGCTTGGGCTACTTAAAAAAGCAGCTTATATACATTTTCTTACCGCAATCTTGGGATTTTGCACCAGTCTTCTCTTCTAATTTTATTTATTTATTTTTTTTTTTGGGGGGGAAAGGTCAGCTTTAGTATTTGACAACAGGGTTGTCATTGTTCTATATTGTGCATCATTTCCAATCCCACTTTTTTGTTTTTTATTATTGCCCCCTACACTCCACACCCATCCCAACCCTTACCTAACCGTGACCAAATGTTGAGACCAATTACCTGTGCCATTTTAATATTATCTCTAGCTTATACATTTTGTGTTATTTACAATATTTACA
>JACXGM010031723.1:0-12869 GCA_016801145.1 Umbra pygmaea
CGTCTACACCTCTCAGACCAACTTAACTAACGTCTACACCTCTCAGACCAACTTAACCACCGTCTACATCCCTTAGACTACCTAAACCTCCATCTACCTCTCTCTCCACCGCCACCCAAACCTTTCTGACGTCTTTTAAACCACCATTTAAACCTCAGAACAGACCTCAACCTCCATTCACATCTTTATTCAATCAAAAGGGGACCTGGGCCAAAGATGGCAGAAGTAGTAATTTATTTTCAACTGTAGTTATTTGTTACAGTCCTTGCTTTGTGATTTGTTTGAAGTAATAGAAGTATTGTGTTAACTGTGGCCAACTGTTAACTATGCTGACTGAAGACATCAGAGTGTGATGTGAGCTTGCATAATGTCGATGTATTAACGGCTGTAGCAACATTTTGTTTTAGGAGGCAAAGTGGTATTTTTATTCTGAGTATATATAGCCTTGTTGCTTGGAGTCACAGTTATGTTTCAGGGACCTCAAGTTTATGTTGGAATAAGTTCACATTTGTGATGTTCTTCCTGAAACATTCAAAAGGTCATCCTCTCTATTGAACCCATTTCCTTTGCATTACAGGATTTATTTGCTGTAATAAAAGCAATTGAAGGGCCATTCTCAGTGCAACAGATTCACCAACTTCCTATTTGTCAAACTAACTATAACTAGCTAATAGTCTATAAAGGGACATTTCTTTGTTGCTCAGCTATTTATAGTACTAATAATTAAAGAAAACATGACTACATTTATTTTCAGATCTTGCTAGTTTTTCCGTACTACAGTATATCATGACGTAATAGACAGGTTTTACTGGGAAAATCTGAACATGGCACACCATTGTGCAAATATCTCAAACAAATCTTACTGTCCCGAGTAATGTCTGGAATATGACATGAACCACGTGAGGGTTGGTCTAGGGTAATATAGGCTTTTATAATTGAACTTGGTTAACAGAACTAGGGGGCGGCATGGTGGCCTATTGGTTAGGCCATCTGACTGATGTCCTTAAGGAGTCTGGTTCCACCTTACAACTGCCAAGACTAAAGCTTTATCATACTGTCCATGAGCAGGACAGTTAAACTTAATTTCTCCCAGGTCACTTCTGCAAATAGCAAATTTTTTTCAGTAAACTTGTTTGGCTAACTGATGATAAAATTAAAAATGATGGACATGTTGTGAGTACTTATACTGTACTTTGTCTGAATATTTGAAAAGTTGAACATCAAGTATGCAATGTGTGAGCTATACACGTGTGTACACATGCATTCATGGCCTGTTTGTCCATGTGCGAGGATGTGTAGATTGAACCAAATGTCCTCTCATTAGTATTTCTGTGATGATGTTGTAGGTTTTTCATCATTGGTAGAGCAGATTTTGACCCGCTGTCCAGCTTTCTGGCTGGAGAATCTTCTGTTTTCATGAAAGACTTCCTGATTTCCTGTATTCTCAGATAGTAGGTCTTAACATTCATGAGATGGAGTTGTAGTGGGGTCTGACTGGACATCAGTGTCTGACTGCCCTCTAGTGAACTTTACAAGAACTGCATTCTATATTTTATTTGGTCATTGGACAAGACAGCAATGTTTACCAGCCACAGTATTCATGTAACCTGATTTAGCCTTCAAAAATAGCCCACATGAAACGTAATTAAAGTACATTATATAAAATGTCTCAATCATTCTAAAGCAGACAACTTGATGTTGCTCTGTGTAGTGCTGAGTGTCTGTGACTCTATTGAGCCTCTCCGTTCTTCCTACCTCCTTCTGTCCGTCCTCGTCCGTGACCTTTCTCTCTTGTCTTCCCTGTCACCCTGTAGAAGGGCCCGTCTCGCTCCAGCATGTCTTACCCTCCCTCCATTTTCTTGAGGTGTTGTAGCCCTGGAAGCCTTCTCTGCAGGGCTCTGTCTGATATGTTTGATATATTAGGTTGTTATTTAGTCCAACTATATATCAAACATATTCCTACAGTGTCCCGCCCTGTCTCCAGCCACGTGTTCCTTATGTTTTAGTGCTGTGTTCACTGACTGGTGTAGTCTGCTGAGACAGGAAAGGAATTAATTAATTTCTCAATTCCTTTTCCTTTTAAGAATGTGTGTACTATGTCTAGATAAATATTTGGTTTGGATTTTCAGCTAACAGTATCTGAAGGTCTTTTGGAAGGATTTCCCATGATGACGCGTTTGTTGGCCGCGAAAGTCAACATAGAGCCTTAAACAAACAACAGTTTGTTGCTTCGTCCTGCCACAAGATGTCGCTCTAAGCGCAAGTCCAAGGTTAAAGGTGTGGTTTTATTTTCAGCAAGCAGATGAGACGCTGGACTTTGAGGAGCAGATCCTGGAGGCAGCAAAGGCCATCGCTGCAGCTACCAGTGCCCTGGTGAAGTCTGCCTCTGCTGCACAGAGAGAGCTGGTGGCACAAGGCAAGGTCAGTTCCCAAAGTTCAATTGTCATCACATTGCATTAAAAAATTAAAATACAAAAAAAATATTATGGAGATATTTGCTTGAAATAAATGAAAACATCTGCCAGTGAAACAAATTACATTGATTTTCAAAGCATATTTAATAAAACCTAGTGTTATTTTCTAATGCAAATATAACTTGTTAATATAATGAATCCTATTTTAAAAATGGTAGAATTTTTTTCTTTGAAATATACTTGATAAGACGTGTTGAACAAATGTCTGTAAACTATGTCTGTAAAATGTTACACAGAAATATAGTGTGTATATACACCGATCTGCCATAACATTATGACCAATTGTCTAATATTATGTAGGTCCCCTGTTTACCGCCAAAACAGCAGCCCAATACGCAACAAACAGTGATGCCCTGTGTCCTGAAACCTTTCTATCAGAACCAGCATTAACTTTTTCAATTTGCAATTTGAGCTACAATAGCTTATCTGTATGGCCAAATTGTGATAGCTAGTTGACTGGGTAAGAGCATCTCCAAAACTGCAGCCCTTGTGGGGTGTTCCCGGTCTGCAGTGGTCAGTACCTATCAAAAGTGGTCCAAGGAAGGAAAAGCAGTGAACCGGCAACAGGGTCATTTGCGGTCAAGCCACATTGAAGCACGTGGGGAGCGAAGGCTGGCCTGTGTGGACCGATGCTACTGTAGCTGAAGCTGTTGAAAACATAAATGTTGGTTCTGATCGAAAGGTGTCAGAACACAGTGCATCACAGTTTGTTGTGTATGGGGCTGCTGTTTTGGCAGCAAAAGGGGGACCTACACAATATTAGGCAGGTGGTCATAGTGTTATGGCTGATTGGTGTATATGTTTATCTGGCCTCCAGGTTGGATCCATTCTTGCCAATGCAGTGGATGACGGCCAGTGGTCACAGGGTCTCATATCTGCTGTGAGTTGTCACTGTTGTTTCTTTTCTATCTGTAGTGCTATGGCAGTGATAATGCATGGTGTGTCATCCTTATACTAAGTTGTCTGTCTCAGGCTGTTCTCTGATTGGTACCTGCTGTCCCTTGTAGGCACGGATGGTTGCAGCAGCCACCAGTAACCTTTGTGAGGCTGCCAATGCATCGGTCCAGGGCCATGCCAGTGAGGAGAAGCTGATATCATCAGCCAAGCAGGTGGCAGCCTCCACGGCACAGCTCCTAGTGGCCTGTAAGGTCAAAGCTCAACCAGACTCAGAAGCAATGAGGAGACTGCAGGTATAGACCTAAACAGTTAATTGGGTTCCAGTGGTGTATTTCATCATTCATTTCTACACCCTATGTATGCATTAACTGAGGGCTCGTTCTCCCAAAGGCTGCTGGGAATGCAGTTAAGCGGGCGTCCGATAACCTGGTGAAGGCTGCTCAGAAAGCAGCATTTGACAAAGCTGAGGATGACAATGTGGTGGTCAAAACAAAGTTTGTGGGTGGCATTGCTCAGGTGAGATTTAAAATTATACATTTGATGTGTTTTTTTCTTTAATTGTACATTACATCCTCAGCTATTTCCATATTTTTCTTTGACATTCTAACTTTTTGTCTTTTAAATCGTTGTATTCCTAAGACATCTTTCCAACTAGCATTTATTTTCCAGGTTTTGTCCAACTACAGGATATGATAGCCCCATTTAACTCAGCATTTACTTTTATCAAATACGCTGACCTATAAAAGAAAACGTATTTAAGCCTAAAAACCTGGGGTAGACCACAACAGGGTGAGTATATAGCAGATTTTATTTAGAACTGTGGTTTAGCAGAATTCCACAGCTGCCATTTGAAGTCTCTTGAAATGTTTTCAAATTCTTCTGCCTCAGCAGAAAACTTACTCCAGTCTTTTCTCATCCATGACCAAAGTGTAATTGAAGAGTGGCAGTCCACTTCACAGCCTGTGGTGTGTTTGTGTGTGTGTGTGCGTGCGTGCGCATGTGCAGGGCACCTATCCAGCACCCATTGAAACCCCCACAAAGCAGATTTCTCTCAAACCGGCCAGTCATAACCATAATCAGGAGGAGACTATTGCTTAAGACAAATACTTTTGGATGCTAACATTGCAACAGACTATTTATGTTAATCATAGGTTTTTAAATAGTATTATATTATACACTCACCTAAAGGATTCAGAACTGCCTTAATTCTAAGTGGCATTGATTCAACAAGGTGCTGAAAGCATTCTTTAGAAATGTTGGCCCATATTGATAGGATAGCATCTTGCAGTTTATGGCGATTTGAGGTATGCACATACAGGGCACGAAACTCCCGTTCCACAACATCCCAAATATGCTCTATTGGGTTGAGATCTGGTGACTGTGGGGGCCATGTTAGTACAGTGAACTCATTGTCATGATTTAGAAACCAATTTGAAATGATTCAAGCTTTGTGACATGGTGCATTATCCTGCTGGAAGTAGCCGTCAGAGGATGGGTACATGGTGGCCATAAAGGGATGGACATGGTCAGAAACAATGCTCAGGTAGGCTGTGGCATTTAAACAATGCCCAATTGGCACTAAGGGGCCTAAAGTGTGCCAAGAAAACATCCTCCAAACCATTAAACCACCACCACCAGCCTGCACAGTGGTAACAAGGCATGATGGATCCATGTTCTCATTCTGTTTACGCCAAATTCTGACAAAAATCGAGACTCATCAGACCAGGCAACATTTTTCCAGTCTTCAACTATCCAATTTTAGTGAGCTCCTGCAAATTGTAGCCTCTTTTTCCTATTTGTAGTGGAGATGAATGGAACCCGGTGGGGTCTTCTGCTGTTGATAATATTATAACCTGAATAATATTATAACCTGTTTGATAATATTATAACCTGAAGCACTCTTTCTTTTCCGCTCTTCGCCAGATCATAGCTGCGCAGGAGGAGATGCTCAGGAAGGAGAGGGAGCTGGAGGAGGCCAGGAAGAAGCTGGCTCAAATCAGACAGCAGCAGTACAAGTTCCTTCCCACTGAACTGAGGGAGGATGACAGCTGATTGGCCAGGAGGAAATAAGATGAACATGATTGGAACCTATTGTTACGCAGAGATGTAGCTGACACCAGTGATTGGCTGTTTTTGTCATTTACTAGTGGTGAAACACATCATTGGGAGGATTCACAGAAGAAATTGTTGACATTATGCTTCATAAGGATCAGCTGGCTATAGCCGTACTGTATTTGCAGGGTTACGACCTGTGATCTTAAAGCTGAAACACATTGTCCTACTGAACGTAATGGTAGGATGCATGAATATGGTAATTTCAGTTACATGAACATTGCTGGACCCAAATAATGGCAAATAATACTAATAGTTACAGTTTTCATAAATGCATCTCTAAATAAGTTGACGTCAGTTTAAAACATGTAAAAGCACATAAAGTAGTAGCTCATCCTTCAACTAGCTCAAATGACAGAAATCCATATCTTGAATAGATAATTCATGATTTTGGCAATTGTTCCAACTCGGAATAGCATGTTTCATTTAAATGAAACACTGAATCATAAAAAATGATATCTACAACCTAATCTGACCTGGGGAAGTAGATGAAGTTTCTCACTGCCAAAATCATTAACTATCCCTATCTCACGCATCATTCTTAGTGTTATTCTAAGTACTGCAGTCCTCTGCTACTTCGTTACATAATTTGCCTGCATGCCCTATTATAACCAGTAACCATACATATCAATTAAGCTACTACTAATATTTTAGCTTAGAATTGGGCATTTGTAATATGTTAGAATAAGAACGTGAGCTTTGGATTAGCTGTTGAATAGGTCATCGTTTGGATGTACTGTTTTTAAAGTCATTTTGCTTTAGCTTGACACCAAATTCACAGTGTCAGTCAGTGGTCAGTCTGTAGACTGTGAGGTCAACAGAAGACACCAGTTAATTTCTTACAGGATAATAATTCCTGTAAGTAATAATTATTTGTAGTAATACATGTATATATATCCCTGGTGTGTAAATTGGGTGATCAATGCCACGTTTGAAAATTCAGCTGTCATTTATATGTTCCAGTATCAGAAAGCAGTGGTTGGTTACAGAGTTAAATCTCTGGGTCTATGTACAATCTCTAATGCTCGTCAGACTGGTATTCGCTCCCTCAGCCCTCTCACACTCCTTCTGGGCTGCCAGCCGCCTGCACAAGGAGGCTCTGTTACATTCCGTGTCATGTTTGTTCTCCCTTGTCTTTATGTTTTAATTCCAGTCTGATTGACAGTAGCCAGAGTTTGGTTGGGAGTTCCTCCATGCAAACTCAGCTGCAAAGCTGCGCTCCGCCTGTCCAAGCCTTTTCATCACTGGTGTTTTATTTATACGTGCTACAGATTGCACCGAATTTGGGAGATTATCTTCTTCTCTAGTTCTTGTTCTTATTATTACTCTTGGCTCTAACCATAGCAATATGTATAACACTTTGTAAGAGGGCCGCACTGATTGGAATTTGTGTATGCAGCTGTGTAAAGTTTTTTTGTTCCCTATATAACATGTTGGAAGCTGTAGGTCATGCTGTAGAATGCACTGAAATGGCTGGTATAACTTTATGCACTGAGGAGAGCAATGCCTTTCATTAACCTTTCAGGATTACTTGTAAAGCTCATGTAACACACATAATGTACAGTGCAGTCCTTGCTAGAAAAGTAATTAATGTCACTGGGTAGTATAAGGTCATTAGTATTGTGTCCACTCTGCATTGTGTACTGGTGCCTTACGTGATTCTGATTTACAAACAGCCATAGGCTGTATCTAAGCCTTGTTCTTCTGGGTGAGAATATGTGTCTATTCTAAACTTCCCTTGCGTTGGGTCTTTAATGTCATCTAGTCTTACGCCATGAAACAATGTTTTGCCTTGGCTGGTAGCCCATCTGCCTACCGTAAACCATGCTGGTATATGAAATGCATCCATAGATTGTTTAGATTTTCGAATATATCTGATAAATAACACGCACTACACTGCATTCCATGAGCATGTGGCAAATTGTTATTGAACACTTAATGATGAGAATTTGCTCTGCCTTGACCTCCATTCAACATACAACTAATTCTTACAAATGTAACTAAATAAATTCCATAATTTCCTGTTAAACCAATATATAATGTTTTTATTGATACATGTAATGACCATCCTTAGATAATGTATAGTGTCTAAGCAATTTGTTTATAAGCATTAATTAAAAAGTAATAGCTGTTTTTCAAATATAGATGTTGTGATTTCTTTAATAAAATGAATTTGTTTAAATAGTTAAAATCAACTGACGCTGTATGTACAATATTTATCTTGTCACAAAAATATTTTTTGTATTCACTGAGAATAAAGACTTTGAAACAAGCATAGCCCAGTTTGTTAGTGATCATTGTAATAAATATACTCTGAGTAGCAGTCAATCATTCTTTCAAAAGATAGGCCTATGTAGAATTTTCTGAAATGTGATTGAATAGCTAAACAACACAAATGTTGCAGTAGCTTACCAACATTCTTTCCAGCAGATGTCACGGTTAGTCTTTTCAGTGCAGTGGTTGGGGTGTTCTGGGAACTACAGTATACTGCAGAGTCAGCCAGACTAAATATGGTCATACAGTGTGTGCCAGAACAGACCCTAAATGCTGCAGGGACTAGCTACCATTTTAAATGTTGTGATGTGTTGATTGTGATATTTTTGCATTGCCCATTTCCTTTTTGTTGTTGATATTAAAAGTCCTCAGATATTTAGTTGGCAGTGTTGCACTTTCACTTCAGGTGAGAACTCTTCCAGTCAGTCTGTAGCTCTTATGTCAGTCTTCCTCACAGAACCAGCTCCAGTCATTCTAGCTCATATGTCAGTCTTCCTCACAGAACCAGTTGTAGTCAGTCTAGCTCATATGTCAGTCTTCCTCACAGAACCAGCTCTAGTCAGTCTAGCTCATATGTCAGTTTTCCTCACAGAACCAGCTCTAGTCAGTCTGTAGATCATATGTCAGTCTTCCTCAGGCACGTGCGGGGGGGGGGCTATGGGTCCCTGAGCACCTGCCCCTTTGCCTACGAACGTCCAACATGCCCTTTTGACAGACGTGGTAATTTACTTTTACCAAAATGAGCATGTAAAGGGAGTTCATATCTTAACAGTGACATGTGAAAGAAATAGAAATTGTAAAGAAAATATCAATCATGGCTTTAGTAAGATATGAACTCCCTTTACCTGATAATTTTGGTCTTAAGTAGGGACTTGTGAACTCAGAGTACTTCAGAAAAGTACTTTAACGCCAGTAAATTACCACATCAGCCTTTTGAGCGGCCATTTAAATTATCAATGCTTTGTAAAATTACACATGAACATTTAAAAATTAATGTGTGACTCAATTGTTCGAGAATAAAAAATGTTTAAATGTAATAATATACTGTAGAAGTAACATTGGTAGCCTTGTCTACTGTACCTGCGCTGGTGCCTGTAGGGGACGTCATAGGCTATCACCGTGACACCGTGACCTTTCACATTTGTCACATTTGCCTGCCTGCAAGAGCATAATATTGTTGTTGTGTTTGTGTTAAGAGACGGTGAAAAGCAGGGTACGATCACTACAAACAGTCTGTTTCCAAAACCATTTAGCTGGTGTTGAAAAATAAACTGTAACATCTCGTTTTGTAGTGTCATTTTGAAGTATTTTGCCAGCAAATGTTTTTCAACAAGCATAACTTTAAACTGAATTGACCGGTGAAAGTGGCTACCACTCAATTTCTCTTCTATACCAGCTAGCAGCTATGCAGCTAACCTTGGAAACCTCTTGAAATTGGAAGGGGGAAGCATGCATCGTTATATGGAATTGTATACTTTTATTTAGTAACCTAAAGGGTCACATGGGCAAATCTGTTTCATGTCCACTTTGTCTCTGGCAGTAGGCTAGTTTAAGCAAGCAACTCCTCAAGGCACTAGTAGAATATGGAGCTACATGTGACTTGTTTTTAGGGCAGTCTCAAGACATCCTCTTGTCTAGTGGTCATTGTAAATATTTGTAGTTAGCCTACTGTTCATCACCTTGCCAAGCAGTGACAACGTGCAGCAATTGCCTTCCCATCATTCTTCACAGCCATCCCGGTATGTTGAGGCACTTGTATCACCTTCCATAATGGCTTGACCTGGGTTTGAAAGAGTTTGCAGTCTGCTTAAAATTACAAATTAAAATGTTTGCTTTCAGGAGCAGTGGTTTTCATTTTACATGTGTTTAAATGTTAAATTAAAATATTAAATTAGGCCAGATAGTCTTTGACATCTCAGGTAAGTTAGCTGTTTTGCAAGCAAAAGTTTTTGTTTTACAAGCAAAGATTTTTGTTTTGCAAGCAAATCTTTTTGTTTTGCAAGCAAATGTTTTCTACTTTTTTATATACATTATATTATATTTGAATAAAACATGTATTTTGCTTCTAAAAAAAATAGTTTTGTTTGCAATATAAAGACACAAATGTAGCTCCATAGTAGTGTAGGCTCCCTAATTCATCTTCCCGTAGACCTGTGTTAAATTTGTGGTCTAACCATAAATTGTATAGATCAGGTCCATCTCTGCCAGATATCACTAGTGGTCTGCCATAGCCTGGTTGACACCGGACCCACTATCAGTTACAACTGAGAAGGGTCATTCACAGCACATTTCCAAAGGGGCGTCACCAACGGACGACTCTCAAATGCCTCTCGGTGCAATTGGATATATCAAACCGAGAGCAAATGTGATGAAAAAAAGTTATTATACACATAGTGTCATTTTTTTGTGGTGAATGTGACTAATTTTTAAAGTGCACAGATAGGATAGCTGTCGCACAGTCAATCACTGGCTTTTCCAGAATCAGATTCATGTGCTATAAATGATTGTTTAGTTGTCAATATAATGTGCACATTAATAAACACTGCCTTTGTCTATCCTCCTCTGCAGAAATTGCTGTCAGCCAGTCAGAGGCAGGTATGCAGAAGGACAGAGGAAAAGCACTGTAGCAGTCAACAAATAGGAGAATGAACCAGGATAGAGAGGTAAGGCAAATAAGTAGGAAAGACTGGTCAACACTTATCAAAAGTATGAAACCACTCCTGTGGCTCATTATCCTGTTTATGTAGTTATTTGAAACATTGATTTATTAACCTACATAATGTAATAATCTGCCATGTTAGTGGTGCATGATGTAGTAGGCTATGTGACTTTTTAACTCTTTATACTAAAGAAACATATAGCCACAAAATGCAGCAATTTCAATGACTTCCTACGTAAGTGTTCAAGTAAGGACATCTATTGAATAAGTAAATGAAGATCAATGGATTTATGGTAATACACATATGCACCATGAAACAGTGGGCCTAGACTGTAAATATAGAATTTCTATTGTTGTTAATCATCAATTTGACTGATATCCACAGACTGGTCTGTAATGTCAGTGACATTTTTGTGAGATGCTTTGATTTTATTCCAGTCAATTGATTGATGGCTTTATATGAACAGTAGCTCAGTAACTACTTTGAAATTGCCTTTCTAGGATAGTTCAGTATAGTTTTGGATGAAATAGCTTGGCATAGGGTTGGGGTTGGGAATCGCTTACAAGTCTGACTCCCTAACCACTGAGCAATCTGACTCCGTGTCACCTTTCGGCAGTTTGTCTATACTAGCCTACTCATAAGTGATTGGTCTGATCAACTGAACACAGCCTGACTGAATTATAGTAATTTTATGAAAACTTGTTAAATTGGAAAAAAGGAATAGTGTATTAGAGGAAACTGAACTAGGAAGAAGTTCAGAACATAGTGTGTGATTATAAATGGTTTGTGGCAACACTGGGTAATGGGAATAATGAACACTTGGAAAGGGTGTGTGTGTGTGTGTGTGTGTGTGTGTGTGTGTGTGTGTGTGTGTGTGTGTGTGTGTGTGTGTCTATTCATGCATGCGTGTAGGGCGCTCTTGTTTTACTTGAGCCCCTGCCCCCCAAAATGTTTGTCCATGGCCCTGATCTTTCTCATAGAACCATCTCCAGTCAGTCTGAAGCTCATATGTCAGTCTTCCTCACAGATCCAGCTCCAGTAAGTCTGTAGCTCGTGTGTCAGTCTTCTTCACAGATCCAGCCCCAGTTAGTCTGTAGCTCATATGTCAGTCTTCCTCATAGAACCAGCCCCAGTCAATCAGTAGCTCATATGTCATCTTCCTCAAAGATCCAGCTCCAGTAAGTCTGTAGCTCGTGTGTCAGTCTTCTTCACAGATCCAGCCCCAGTTAGTCTGTAGCTCATATGTCAGTCTTCCTCATAGAACCAGCCCCAGTCAATCTGTAGCTCATATGTCAGTCTTCCTCACAGATCCAGCTCCAGTAAGTCTGTAGCTCGTGTGTCAGTCTTCTTCACAGATCCAGCCCCAGTTAGTCTATAGCTCATATGTCAGTCTTCCTCATAGAACCATATCCAGTCAATCTGTAGCTCATATGTCAGTCTTCCTCAAAGATCCAGCAAGTCTGTAGCTCGTGTGTCCAGGGGTGTAGCACAAGGTCCTGGGCCCTATGCATAGATTACCAGAACTGATGGGTCCCCATGTTATATACTGTATATAAACTACTGTATATTCCAGACTTATCAAGGGCCCTCTCTCCCCTTAAGCCTTGGTAATCAGTACTGGTTTAACCACCAGTCCGACGCAGTTGCGTGTGTACTTCTTCACAGTACCAGCTCCATTAAGTCTGTAGCTCATATGTCAGTCTTTCTCACAGAACCATCTCCAGTCAATCTATAGCTCATATGTCAGTCTTCCTCACAGATCCAACTCCAGTAAGTCTGTAGCTCATATGTCAGTCTTATTCACAGTACCAGCTCCAGTCAGTCTGCCCTGGGTTTCCTAGGACAGATTGTATCTAAGTTTCCCAGCAGTAGCTACAATACCCAGTGCCACCATATTTGGCCATGTGAGTGTTTTGGCTAGGAGAGCCTAGCCACCCAGCTAACAACTCAAGGCTGTAAGAACGTTTTGCAATTTTATACTTTTTGTAATTAAGATAATATTTGTAGAATTTTCAACCATAACAATGGAATTACTTTCTCTTTGAAGTGAACAGCTTACAAAAACTGTAAAAACTGTATTTATTATTATTTAAAAAATCTGACAAACATTGTGGAAGCAAAGCTTGCCATGTCCTCATTGCAATTCCTTTTTAAATTGCATAATATGCATTGCATATTGTAGGAAAGTTTTGTCCTATTTAAAATGTGTTTTCCATTTTTTTAAATATCATAAAATACACATTCTATAGCTTTTGTACCCAAGTAAAAAAAAAGTATATTTAAATGTACTTGAAATGTATTTTATTTATCCTAAATATACTTCTAATATATTATTTTGGTATGTATATTTTGAAAGTATACTTCAAATATACTTAAATACATTGAATACATACTTATGGTTAACCATAAGTATACTAGAAGTATAATACTGGAGTATAATTTAAATATACTT
>JACXGM010031724.1:0-12868 GCA_016801145.1 Umbra pygmaea
GCATTATAGCCGACGAAATAAGGTTACCTTAAAAACAACACACAGTGATTGACAACAAGCATTTTATTTTCGGAGAGGACCGTAATGGTAATTTCAATGAAATGGGAGCGCTCGGCAGTTATTGTATAGTTAGTAACATAACGCATAGCAAGCGTTATCAACATTTTGTTTTGTGTTAATGAAATATAGCCCTTATTTGTTATAGGCCTCCTGTAAGCAACAACCTTGTTCCAGATTGTCACCGAGTGTTTTCATTCTATAATTTGACAACTCGGTAAACACTGCATCAAGGCTACTTTCCTTTGATTATTGAAAGCAGAAAGTGAAAACGTCTGCGACAATATTTTGGTTGGTGTGGACATTACGTGTGTGAAAATGAAAGTGAAACCAAAAATCGACACAGGTTTATGAAACAATAGTTTCATCGTATCGTTTAGTGTGGACTTTGCACCCCAGTGAACTTGTACGCAAAGCTGGTGCACCCGGCAGCTGTTGTTGATCTGTTCTGTATGCTGTTTAGACATTAAAAGAAATCTGTGGAAAAAAATGTTTGTATATTTAACGAGTTACAGACACTCGTCAATAATTTTTTTTATTTAAAGCCAATTGAATCTTACAATCTTATCAGTTAACGGTTAATAATCGGTTAACGAGTTCCGGTTGTCGGTCAGGGAAATTACCCGAAATGAGCATCCCTAGTCACTACTAGGGGTGTAATGGTACACAGAAGTCACGGTTCTGTTCATACGGTTCAGACATCATGGTTCGGTACGAGTTTGGTACAATGGAGGGAAAACCTAAACAAAAATGCAGAACACATTTTTTTTATTGTGCATGTCTCTAGCTGTACCATCTAGTGTCATACAGTTTCTCCCCCGAGCTAGCACATTTGGGTGATTGCGTCTGATATCCATTAGCATGTTAGATGTATTTCCACTCACATACCCAACAGCTGCTGAACAATGCTGACAGACATCTTATCCACCACTCTTATTGCCTGTACTACTGTTACCGATATATACAATCTATGACTGTAACTGAGTGGGACTTACTCACCGGACCTTTGATCTGACAAAAAACTGCATACATAGGTGGAGTTTGGCTACTTAGCTTCAGAGCTAAGGCGGGGCTACAGATTAGGTGTCCATAAACAAATCTAACGGTAGTTCCGCATTACATTTATTAATTTGCACGTAAGTTTAATTTATCTTTATACTGTGTATTCGCCATTTAAATTCATGCACCAAACCGTGACGCCCGTACCGTTACGGTTTAATACGAGTACATGTACCGTTCCACCCCTAGTCACTACAAATATCAGCCTTACTTGTTTAACTACAATTTTCAAATACAAATACCTTTACAGTAAGGAAGCTCTTTTATTCATGAAGTAGTGAGGTCCACACAAGCTTCATTTTCACAAGCATTTCTGAAGCTGAATGAATGAATGAATGAATGAATGAATGAATACATTTGTTTATTTCAAGCAATATAATGACATATCAGAAGCAATAAAGAAGCATTTAAATTAGGATCTATACAATAAAGTAAGTTGTCCTTACGTTAAGAACATAATTAAATCTATTGCTCGAAACGTAGTGGGAAGAAGTCAAACTTATTTAGACCCACCCTGGTCTGTTTCAATTAATAGGAAAAACAAAAACGAAAAACATAGGTAGCTGCTTCCTTAATTGTTAACATTCTCATACGATCAAGTACAATTTTATATATAAACATACAAAATAAAACACACAAATAAAAACACAAACATAACTTAAATACACACCATATATTACAACAGGAAACAATTATAGTAATACCAACAATGGTAATCAGATTACCTATGCACTTACGAATACATGAATACAGTTGTAGAAGTAATACCAACAATGGTAATTAGAATACCTCCAAGGTAAGATTAACACAGCCTATGATTACATAATCCATCTATACAATTAAGGTGATACCAACAATGGTAATCCAAATACCTACCAGGTAAGGTAACATAATCTATGAATGCATGAATACAACACAAAACAATTAAACCCCGCCCTCATTGTACTGTGACCAAACCTTCTGTTTATAGAGAGCTTTAAAGTGGAAAATACTTTGACATTGTTTGAATTCAAGCCCCAGACTATTCCATAATTTTACCGTGCATACAGACACACAGAAACCCCTTCTGGTGGTTTTGAACATTGGTATTAGAAAGTTCCCATAATTCCTTGAACTGTACAACTGCTCTCTTTGTATGAATAACTTTTGTATGTTAGCAGGTAATAGATTGTGAAATGCTTTGAATAAAAATTGTGCCAAATTGAATTAACAAGGTTGTGTAGTTTTTTATAACTTTGATTTGAAAAAAAAGTGGATTTGTATGTTTAAGATATTCAGCCTTGTGTACTGTAATGAGTTATAGTTATTTCCCCATACTACAACACAGTAAGTTAAATATGGCAATATTAGGGAACAATACAAAATACAGAGTGTGTTGTAATCAAGGACATGTTTGGCTTTGTTTATTATTGCAAGGCTTTTGGAAACTTTGGTTTTTATGTGTCTGATATGAGTTTTCCAAGTTAAATTGTTATCTATTGTAACTCCTAAAATTTTTATTTCAGAGACAATTGCTCAAGTCAGAAATATGTCACCGCCATACACGGACCTGTTTGTGTAGACGAATATTGATGTATGAATCCTTTGTTCATTTTGAACAAATCTTTTCAGTGAAATGGTTGTACTGAATCACTGCTCTAAAAGATTTGTTCATGTGAATCACTTTTGCGCAAGTCAGAATTACACAGATTTTGCAGGTACAGAGTGCCATCTAGAGATGCTTTCAACTCCTTTCACCCCTTCCCTTGTGTTGTTTGTGGCCATTCTTTTTTCCTAGTCCTCGAGCCTTAAAGTATCTCCGTCTGCTTTTCAGAAACAGTCCTGCACACAGCAGAGAGTGAGAAAGAGATTCTAAACCCAGACTTGGTCAACACAATCCTTTAAGCAGGGAGAATCAATGACATTCAGGGGCAATGCTAGCTTCGCATCAAAATGAAAATAGGGTCATTACATTACCCTTTAAATAAACACTTCTTGTCAACAAAGGCATGGATATAAACTGATGCTTGTCTACTTACAACTTAGATATGTAAATGTGTTTGTCGAAATCTCCAAAGTAGTTAAAATATTGGTTTGCCGAGTTGCACCAATATATTTAACGGGAATTTATCCAGATGTGTTTCTTCTACTTTTTTGGTGTCAAATATTGAGTTCCTGTACGACTTCCTCATAAATTCCGGTGAAATGGTGATGCTAGATTATGTAGAGATGTAGTCTACAGTACTGGCAAACTACAGTTTCCTAAAATCTTTATTTTTGAATTGGAATTGTGTTGCATATACTAATTAAAGCATTCAATTATGTTTAAAGTTTGTTTTACAAAATACTTGACTCATCAGATTGTGCTACTTTTCCCGTTTTTCAATGACACACATAAAACCTGTTAACCAAATGTAATTAAATATGTTAACCAAATAATAATATAATAGATATAAGCTAATTGTAGCCAAACAGAATAATAGAGTAGTATAGCATATTATAACTAAAGTAATCTGTTGATATTCATATCATAAAGTGGTCATATGTTAAGATAACTAACTAATTCAAGTACTAATCTAACTCATAGGGTCTCTGTCAAGATTTAATGTAGTCAAATGTAATGATGGGTATAACTTAGGTCCACAAAGGTTTACTTTATTAAGACTAACACATTTGAATTATGTTGGAAAAAACAGTGGGTAATTTGTTTTTATGTGTGCTGGAATAGAAAACAATATGTTGCCATCATGAGATAGAGTTGGAATTAAGCAGTAGAACAAAAATATTAATTACATGATTCAGTGAGTCAAAAGATACAAATCTTTAAAAGATAGCATTGACTTGGAATTAAGTCTGTTCAATGTAAAAAACAAATAGCTTAGATGTAGTAAACTATTTTTGCCATGTTTCTGTAGCTTAGCTTGCTACATTTCCCTAGGGGGAGCTTCAGTGTAGTGAAGCTTCATTTTATGTAGACTAACTGGTAGCTTAGCTCACTACATTTTCCAAGTAGCTTGCCTAACATTGAGTGTAGTGGTTACTCATTGTAGCTGGCTCACCTGAAACAGAACACACACAAGTCCAAAATTCATACTCCTCTCTCAGAGCAGGGCTATAATTCAGTTTACCTTGGCTGTGGTGGTGTGAGAGCAGGCTTTAGGCAGCCTGCCAAACTAACTCTTAGTCTTGTCTTTAGAGAAAGTACTCTTGTGGTTTACAAAGGGAAATGCAGTCCTGCCCCCTTGACAAACGGACAAACTGCAATGTTTATTTAACTTATTTAACCTTTCCTGAAGATTAAGGCGGTAACAGGTAATTTTCCAGTACAGGTATACTCACTGTTTGCTCCTTTTCAACAATGGGGATGACGGTCATCTGCAGTGACTTGTGATTGGCTTACACAGGACACATCCCTTTGGTTGGCCAGTGCTGCGTGTGATTGGTTATCTCTGAATGCATCTGCACAATCTTGTGTCACATGCTGCTCTCTGAAATTAGAGGACAGACACATTTCAACAGTACAAATTATGACATGAGTAGAGAGGAGAAATACATGTATGTGAAGGCACTGTTTAGGAACAGTACATAACTTTATAAACATTTTTAACATTTTAAATCATCAAACAACATTTTACATTAGAATCATTTAGCAGACGCTCTGACCCAGACCGGCTTCCAGATGGTGAATTTATCTTAAGATAGCCAGGTGGAAAATCCACCAGACCAGTAATAGTAAGTACTTTAATATGCTTTAATAGTAAGTACTTTATTTTTCATATCTTTCTGCAAAGTAATTTCTAGAAGTAGGAGTTGACTTGTGTGATTATTTCATATAAGGCAAGAGAAATGCTTCATTAACAATTTTTTCTTATTTTTAAAATCATAATTTTTTACGTATATGTAGATATAGTATTCTAATGCAGGTTTCATCATGCTGTGAGATTATTTTAAAACACAATGACTTCAGTTGTGTGACAGTTGCATTCCAAATACACAACATTTTTTAATGGTGACACTAAACTTGAGATATATATAAAGGGATATAACACTACTTCTGTTTTTTACAAGCACAATTTACAGACCTATTTGTTCTTAGGTGTAAGGTTTCTCTGGTCACTGTTTTCCAACGGTGTATTTCCCGTTTATTTTTTATCTAATTCTCAGTCAAACAAAACAATTCTTTCCACATTTTTTCATGACTTTCAATGTGTGCTTTCAAGAGTCCTAATTGAGTAAAACATATCCAACAGAAACCACAGTTGAAAGCTTTGTCCCCAGTGTATTATCCTTGGTGCACCTTCAGACTCCCTACAGTAGAAAAAAGCTTCCCACATTCAAAGCACAGGTCTGACACTGCCAATTTGCTAAAACTGAGAGAAACTTTCTTTACATTCATTGTGTTGCCGTACAAGGAGGCTCACTTGGACAACCTATCACATGTCCCCACTTCCACTCCTCTTGGGAATAACAATTAAAAAACTCTTTCCATCTGAGAAGGCTCTGGTTTGTACTTCTATTTGTGGTTTATTTGAAATAGCCATCTAATTGAGTGGTTCCAGCATGCCAAGACACAAAAGTCAATTATTATTATTATACAATTATTATTATTCCACCAAATATTGATTTCTGAACTCTTCTTATTAAAGAATTTATTATCTTTGCATTATTTGAGGTCTGACAACACTGCATATTATTTGCTATTTTGACCCGTTGTTTTTTTCTGCCAATAAATGCTCTGAATTATATTTTTATTTAGATTTTGGGATACATGTTGTCGTAATAGTAATAGTAATTTAAGGAATATTTTTATTTTACCCAAACACACCTAAAAATAGACACACTGATGATTTTGCAGTGGTCTACTATTTTTTAAATAGTTGTATATTGTATCTTCCCAGCTTATAAAGGCAGCCCATTTTTAAAATACATTTCGATTATATGTATGAAGATGAATGCAATGACCCAAAGGGATATGCTCATGTTTTTTTCTTTTAATTACGGATTCCTGTCAATTTAAGTCATGAAGCGATTGTTTTTAATTAGTTTTGTATCTGATTTATGTTTGATGACGTTGGTGGAGAGAATGGTAAATGGTGCCCACTGCCCAGGCATTGGACACATACATATTTTTTTGTCCCTCGCTTTGGACCAGTAGGCACTGCTGGGGTGGTAATAACATTCCCCTATTAGTCCATGTGCCACTGGGTGAGAGAAGTAGGTCTATGTTTATGGACACAACAATTATACATGTATGTCCTGGTCAGTTCAGCTCCGAAAATGCATGTCATTAACCTGATGGCTGCTTTAATTTGGATGCGGATGGCTAAGTGGTTAAGGAGGCAGACTTCAAGTCGGAATGTTGCCAGTTTGGTTACTGACTGTGCCAACTGTCATTGTGTACTTGGGCAAGGCACTTTACCCTAATTGCTCCCGTGTTGTTGCTGTAAATGAGAATTTGTTCTTTTTTTGTTCTTCTCAAGGCTCTCCTGGCAGCTCCCTGAGCCCCCCTAGTGGGCCGGTCCCTGGTTGAGAACTGCTGTTCTAATCTGCACATACTGGTAATTTTGGTGGTTCAGAGATGTTGACTTGTTTGATCATTTGGTTGTAAATCATAATCCCCATTTCCCTTTGTATACTGGGTAAGAGTCTCCAAGTGATAAACATACCTGTTTGTCGACAGTCGATAAACCATCTATTTGGTGTCATCCTTATGACCTCACAGTTCTCATGGTAATGTCAGACTGAGTATCAATGTGCTCATGCATGTAACAATAATAAGGTTTTTGTGTTTAGAATGCATTTTTTTAATCAGTTTAGCCAATTCATAATGATGGCTGTACAAGAGCCCTCATTTTTGAGTCTTTACTTCCACTTGTGCTGCACCATCCCTCTCAAAACCACAGGAATTTCCAAGGTTCTTTATTAGGTTTATTTGTCTGGCAAATTATTAATAGTAATCAAATACCTTTTTTGGGTGGAGTTCCAGAATTGTTAACTGGATAAGTAGCAGTAGTGGTGGTAGGTGCAAAATTGTGGAAGGATGGCTGGGAAATACCTGATTTAAAACAGGTTCTTCTGCCTTGTATGCAAAATGGCCCTCAAGGTGTTCTTCTCAGTCAAGGAGTCACATAAAAGCATCAAAGCATTCAGGGATTTTTTAGAGGGATCCTGAAGTTGAAAATCAAATATATAATTAGTGTTTATTGACAGGCATTGCCACACACGGACATTAAGATTGTGACTGCCGATATTTTCTCAACAAGACTTATATTGGTGGACAACCACTATGAAAAAAATTGACATACATTTTGACCTACAAATAAAATGTTTTTTTGTATACAAAAACAAAACAAACTGCAGTACCATTGGTTGTGCTTCAGGAGGTCAACGTTGGTGAGGGTCAAAGTTGAAAATATTTACAGTCCGGACTGGGGGAAACGGTATCACTAGGGTTGTGTGTCATTTGGATTTTTACGATTCCGATGCCAAACCGATATTTTAAAATGATTCCGATTCCTAAACCGATTCTTGAAAAACTGAGAAATTACATTAAAGAAAGGCTCTTTTATAGTTTTTTTAGTCAAAAATATTTAAATTTAACAATATTAACATTTTAAAGTATTTAAATATATAATTAGTAAACCTAAGTCACCTAACACACAACTATAAACAACACTATAAACAAGTAACAAAAAAATAAATGTTGAGTTTTAACCAAACCAGCTTCGAACTTAAGCAGTTATTTTGCAGGAAAATGACAGTTTTTGCCTTCTCTGGCAAGATACGACACCTCTCCTCCCTCTAAACAATTAAGGTTGAAAAGACTTTGAAAATACATCTTTGCGGTTGAAAAGACGATGAATAGATGTTGAAAAGACGTCTTTCTTAATACTTTGCTCAGTGGGCAGACTTATTCTTTTGCGCTACCATATATATCAGAAGTAATGTTTGGAGGAAACTATATTGAAAACATGACTTACATTGTATGCCAACATATTTAGGGAGTTTTTTCATTTCAGCTGCTATATTTGTCCTTCTATTATATTGCACCTGCACATTTCATTTCGCCAGTTCATGCGAGAACATTCCACACATTTCATAGCATTCAATATTACATTCTAACGTTAACGGTTAAAGTTAGCCATGTGGTTGCTTAGGTTAAGGTTAGGGTTAACGTTACTAAAAAAATAAAAGGTGCAACACGTTTGCATTATGCTAGAATGGAGAACAAAACACACACAAAGCTTCCATCTGAATTTGAACTCGCAAACTCCGGGATGAAAGTCGGGAAAATATGGCATGTTAAAAGTAGCCTACATTTACAGTAGCTAGTTAATAGAAGACTACAGAGAAAGTGTGATATTTTTACGTCTGTTTCAGAGCATCAGAGGGAAAATATTTCAGTTGACGCATTCAGTGGAACCAAAATGAGGAACCAAAATTTGCATTCTAATCCGGTCTGATTCCTACCGGTTGCGAAGGAACCGGTTCCACAGTGGATATTTCGGTACTCAACCCTAGGTATCACAAAATGAATTTGATGCACTACACACCATTCTATTCACTCCGGTCCCGAACGTAATGCAAGCCCAGTGTCCCCAATTAAGAGACACCGACCGTGGCTGCAGTTCACCTATTTGCTTATGGTCTTGCGTACACACAACAATTTGGTACAGTAAGCAAAGGAAAAACATTGTCATTATAGAAGAGTGACAGGCAATATGTAGACAGGAAAGCAAATGGAAACGTGTGTGATGGTCTTTAAATTGGTCTATAGTCCTGGACCTAACTTTTTTGAAGATATTAGAAACTCACATCAATGTCCTTTCTGGGACACAAACAGGTTAATCACCATGTCATTGAAGTCCAGTGGTTTTTGGATGAAGTCCCGCTCAATAGGCAGCACATAGCCAGTGTGTTCAGCCTGGCCCATAGTACTTGATAACTTTACTTAACATTGATAGTGTTATGCTACTGCCAATGCAACTTTTGCTGCATTATTGTATCCTTATTTTGTTTGATATTTGTTTAAATTCACAATTCCTTGTTGGGTCCAAGCATGGGAAACAGAAAAGTGAATTCTTAGAATGGACTGGCTAATGGCAGGTGTAGCTATCATACTAAGTAACACAAATCTTAATTTTTTTGTTTGTTATTTGAACGATTGAATAGAGTGTTCCACTGTTTTAAGTCTCTACTTCCATTTTTCCATAGAAACACAAAGAAAATGGATGAGAAAGCAAATAGTTCACCTCATTCTTCCTGCTAACGTCCACCATTTCCACAGTCGATGGAAACTCTTGCACAACAGCCAATAGCACCTGACTGTATTTTCTGTACATCTGTCATTGGTTAAGCCAGTGGCCTGTAGGCTGAATTAATTTAGCCCAAATGAGTGGCGAATCAAGGGTGTGTGCTATGAAACCTGTTACTGAACACAAAGATGAATGGACGCTGACGCTACGGAATTCGGGCTGTATACTGATAACAGAAATCACCCAAATGGCCCTGATCAAAAGTTTGCATACACTTAAATGTTTGGCCTTGTTACATATACACAAGGTGACACACACAGGTTAAAATGGCAATTAAAGGTTAATTTCCCATACCTGTGGGAACTTCATGTGCATAATGTCAATGATTTTGTTAGCTCTCATGTGGATGCACTGAGCAGGCTAGATACTGAGCCATGGGGAGCAGAAAAAAGACCTGCGTAAGTTGGAAAATTATATAAAAAGATATCCAAAGCCTTGCAAATGCCAGTCAGTACTGTTTAATCACTTATTAAGAAGTGGAAGATTAGGGGATCTCTTGAACCAAACCAAGGTCAGTTAGACCAAGTAAGGGGTCAGCCAAAATTGCCAGAAAAATTGTTCGGGATACAAAGAAAAATGCACAGGTAACCTCGGGAGACATACAGGTTGCTTTGGAGAAAGATGGTGTGGTTGTTTCAAGGAGCACAATATGACAATACTTGAACACAAATAAGATGCATGGTTGTGTTGCCAGAAAAAAGCCTTTTCTATACCAGTGTCACAAAAAAGCCCAATTACAACCCCTTGACATGCCTCACAGCTTCTGGCACACTGTAATTTTGAAGTGATGAGACCAAAATGCAGCTTTATGGTCACAACCATAAGCACTATGTTTGGAAAAGGATCAAACAAGGCCTATAGTGAAAAGAATACAATCCCCACTGTAATGCATGGTGGTGGCTCACTGATGTTTTGGGGGTGTGTGACCTCTAAAGGCATGGGGAACTTTGTGAAAATTGATGGCAAGATGAATGCAGCGTGTTATTGGACAATACTGGCAGACAATTTGCATTCTTCTGCACGAAGGCTGTGCATCAGATGCTCTTGGACTTTCCAGTATAACAATGACCCTAAGCACAAGGCCAAGTTGACCCTTCAGTGGTTACAGCAAAAAATCGTGAAGGTTCTGGAGAGGCCATCACGGTCTCCTGACCTTAATATCATCGAGCCACTCTGGGGAGATCTCAAACATACTGTTCATGCAAGATGACCAAAGACTTTGCATGACTTTCACAAAAATGGTACATGTATTACCAATTCTCCTTGGGTATGCAATCTTTTGAGCACAACTCTATATTTACTGATCTGACACAATATTATGACCACTGACAGGTGAATAGCACTGATAATCTCTATATCATTGCACCTGTCAGTGGGTGGGACATATAAGGCAGCAAGTGAACATTTTGTCCTCAATGTTGATGTGTTAGAAGCAGGACGAAATGGGCAAGTGTAATGATTTCAGTGACTTTAACAAGGGCCAAATTTGACAGCTAGATGACTGAGTCAGAGCATCTCCAAAACTGCAGCTCTTGTAGGGTGTTCCCTTCTGTAGTGGTCAGTACCTATAAGAAGTGGTCCAAGGAAGAAAATCTGGTGAAGCTGCGACAGGGGCATGGGCAGCCAAGGCACATAGATGGATTTGGGGAATGAAGGCTGCCATTTAAGTGGATGCTACCACCTACCTAAGCATTATTGCAGACCATGCACGCCCTTTCATGGAAACGGTATTCCCTGATGGCATTTTCCTCTTTCAGTCGGATTATGCAACTGCCACAAGGCAAAAATGGTTCAGGAATGGTTTGAGGAACACAACAACGAGTTCAAGGTGTCAACTTGGCCACCAAATTCCCCAGATCTCAATCCAGTCGACCTTCTGGTGGCTGTGATGGACATACTTGTCTGGTCCATGGAGGCCCCAACTCTCAACTTACAGGACTTGAAGGATCTGCTGCTAACGTGTTGGTGCCAGATACCTTAGCACATTTTCAAAAGTCTATCAGATTCCATTAGTGGTGGGGGAAAAAATCGATTCTGTTCAGTATCGCGATATTTTGTGCACGCAATTATATCGATACCAAAGCGCAAAGTATTGCAATATTTAATTATAAAATTATCTGTTTTACTTTTGGGTTTTCTCCATTGGTTTTCTCATTTGCGTATTACATCCACAAGGGGGCGCTTGTTGCGCTGCTTTGTTGTCGTGCATTCAACAGCAAATTCAAATGAAAATGGCTTCACGGTCACAACCCCTTGTACACAACGCTCAGTCTTCTTTCAAATCGAAAGTGTGGGTAAGTTTCGGTTTGGAATGCCAATATTCCCAAATGGATTTTGGTTGATGACCTTGCAGCCAAACTGAATGGACTCTAGCAGTACACATTTTTGTTTATTTTTCTAAATTTCAGTGATGCTCTAAATTACTCTTATTTATATGATTACTCTCAGGTTCGTGTTACTCTATTGTATTAACCTATTGACGCCTAAAACGCCTGCTAAAATTGCCTATAAAAACCTATGTTATTCTACGATGAATATTCTTAGCTCCTGAGGGTTTTTTGAAAAAATACTACAAATTGATAACGTCTACCAAAACCTAAGCCCCTGTAGCACATAGAAACATGAAATAAAATTAATTTTAATGGTAAGAATCACAGGTTTTATTACGCTATTTATTCATTATGCCAGTATGGTATTACTATGTTATTATGCTAGTTATTCATTATGCCAGTATTGTATTTATATATTAACATTATTGTATGTTTTATTATCATCATTATCAACACTCATCACCATAATTATATTACTAATTATTATGCTATTTATTCATATGTTCGTTGTACCGATTAGTTTCCGTCACCAACATGGCCCAAAGCTCATCGGTAAAAATAGGCTACGGTATGCGGGTGAACTACTTTGCCTTGCGCGGCAGGTAATCCTCTACCACCTCCCTCCAAACTCCTCACCATCTTCCAACTCAATGCCCTCACTGTCAAAATCCTCCTCTGTTGTAGCCATTTTCCAAAACAAATGCACGTGTATGTCTGATTGATTGATGTGATTTTCAGCGAACGACGGTACATTTGGGTGGTTACGTCGTCTTTAAAAAACTCCACATGAAACAATGACAAATACAAAATGCTGCATCGCGCAGCAGCCGGCAGGAGGTTCTGAGTTGCGCAATGCAGTAACCGGCGGGAGACGTAATGTTTCGCCGCGCAGTATCAGCCACTAATGTGTTAAAATATTTTTTTGTTACGTGCAGGGAGCTCACCATTCATATGAGAGGTCTCATATTCAGAGAATAATTATCGGTACATCCTTTCCTGTAATAAGGTCCTGTGTCCTGAATGTTCAAGGACAACATTTTGGCACTACCCTCCTTTTTAGTTTTTACACTTCAGTTAATGCGTAGATGATAATTTTTACAGAATTAAATGTGACATTGCAGTTTTATT
>JACXGM010031725.1:0-12867 GCA_016801145.1 Umbra pygmaea
TCCTTTATTTATACAGCGCTAGTCACTAAAACACCTGACTCTTGTACAGCTGAGGCCTGTATTGCGACAATTAACACATAAACAATTGAAATATGAAATACAAATCACAATTTACAATAAATACATAATTGTATGACGGGAGAACCTATAAATACGACTTTTTACACTCTTTATGGAATAAAGAAAAAATGAAGGCAGAGCCAGGTGCTAAATGTCCTCGTAATTAACATGGAGACGGTGGTTGGAATGTACTGTGCCTGTCTCATTGACATTAAGCTTGCTTGTCATAATATGAATCTTCATTGTAACAATGTACCCAGTAAGCTAAATGATGTTGAAAAGCCCCTTAGAATTAGTATTTTCTGCACATTGTAAAGACATGGTACAAAAGAGTACAGCAGGTGTTCCCAGATTGCTTTTGTTGCTTCGTGAACAACTGATGGTAATGTATTACAGGGGACAAATGTACCAAAAGAATTCACTGAATTTAGGAACAAGTATTGCTTCTGTGACCAATTATAAGAAAGTTAATGTATTTATTTTCAAAGAGGGATATGCCTTAGGCAGAAAATATTATTCAAGCAAATCTCCTACAATTCTCTGCTTTTATTTATGCATAATTCGGTGCCCTTTTGATTAATTGTTTGACCAGAATAAATGTATGAATCTAGATTTTATTTTGATGATTCTTGAAGTCTGAAGGTTATTGTAATACAATGTTCTGTCTTCTGTCTATTTGGTTGAATGTTTCAATCCAGATCATTTTAAGGTAATTATTTTCGTCTAGTCTTATTATCCACCTGTGCAACTTCCAGAAAACAGTGTACCGCACTGTGCAGTACAGTCTTACATTTATTATTAGTTCAGATTAGGTCAGGTTTGAACATACAGGTCAAAACTGAGTCATTTGACCGTGAGTCAGCAGCATTCTGCACTGCTACTGACCACACAGCAACTCATCATGGTTTGTTTTAGAGGACATTAGCAGTGACACCATCAATCTAAACAATGTCTAGGATGACCTTTAAAAATGCAGACAGAATACAAAGAAACACCCACACTTGCAAACACACATTGGGCCCTATTTTAATTGTCTAAGCCCACGGTATGAAGCGCATGGCACAAGTGCGCTTTGGGCGTGCCCAAATCCACTTTTGCTAGTTAGACAGCAGATAAAAGTGTCCATGCGCCGGGCGCATGGTCTAAAAGTGTTGTACCAAGTGTCTTCGTTAATTCATAGCTGTGTTTTGGGCATAACATACAATAAACCAATCAGAAATTAATCTCCCATTCCCTTTAAGAGCCAGGCGCGTTTATACCTTTCCGCATTGCTATTATGATGGTGGATTTGCACAGTAATATTTTTTTTGTAATCTTTTGCATGTTCGTGTGCTGCTGCGCTTCCCTGTGTGTGTCCAACAAGCATAGTATGCACGCATTGTTAATACGCCTAGGTGCACTTGACCAATATAAAAATAAACGAGTAGCACAACATGATAGTAAAGCTGAATTCACACCAGATCCGGCAAACTGGTTGCATTGCAGCGGAAGTCCATTCATTTCAATAGGAAGCAATGCACACCACTCTGGCAAATCTACCGGAACCGGCAAAATGTGGATGCGGTGCGGCGGGTGTGTCGCAAGAGTTGAAATAATCCAACTTGTGCAGTGCTTTGCCGTACGGTGCCAAAACCTGAAGTTGATTTACCTCAGAGAAAGAGCTAATAATAATAATATGTCGCTTTCATCTATTAGTGTGTGAGATTGCAAGACAAGCTTTGACAGCTCAGTAGATAGTTTTCGTATTGTCAATGAATACTAAACTGAAAACAGCTCCTGTTAGTCGCCTTGCTGGAGGTGGACAGCTGTATGCAATGTTGCCTAAGCGGAAGATTGACTACGATGTTGATTGCAGTGTACACGTGTCTGCATTACGATGCCGTACGGGGATTTGTTGCCGTGTCTGGTGTGAATTCAGCTTTACGGTTTTGCCTTGCGGAAGCAAATGTGCGTCCCATATATGCAGATGCATATATCCGGTAAAAAGTAACATGCACTAAAATCTGATGTGTCCAGTCGACATCCCGCCTTAGGACTCGATGCACATTTGCTTCCGCAAAGCAAGAACATTACTATCGTGTTGTGCTACTAGTTCTATTGGGAACTCCAACTTCCGGTTGTACAAAGGCACGGTGTTGCAACGCACAAGTTGGATAATTTGAACGTATGCGACACACAGAGCGCACCGCATCACAAGCCCACAAGGCAAACGGATCTTTGCGGATTGCTCCATTGACAATGAATGACTTCCAGCGCAACGTAACGCATTCAACGTGTCCAGTGGACATCCCGCCTTGAACTAGCAAAGACACTTGCTTTTGGGCCTTACGCTGCGTTGCGCCGGGTGCAAGATAGGGCCCATAGAGTTCACACGCACCACACATACAAAAAACAGCCAGACAAATTCACATAGACATTCCATGTATAAAACAAATATTCTTTGTTTCAATTTAGCAAAAATGTAAATAATGTAGCTCACACATTTACATCTTGACATTCTCTACATTTTAAATAATTGATTTATTAACCATTGATATGAACATAATGAGCTCTATCTTGCACCCAGCGCAACACAGCGCAAACCCCGAACGCAATTGTCTTTGCTAGTTTAAGACCGACGCAGTTGTCAATTTCCCATCCAGCGCCCACGTCGTTTCAATAGCAAATGCAGCTGCGCCTATCTTTGCGCCCATGGGCATGCTGATCTTACAGGGAGGTGTGTTCAGGATAGTTGTGGGTGTATTGCTATCTTCAGAAATGTGAGATGATGCTCTGATTGGTTTATTGCACATTACGCCCAAATCACACCTATGAATAATGTAGCTACTTCAGACCTACCCATATTAGATTTGCGTCGGACGCAAGAGTCATTTATCCTGCCGGTATAATAGCAACAGCGCCCAAGATCCGCCCACAAAGTCACTTGGGTTTCACATTTGATACCTGCGTTTCAGATCGTTAAAAAAGGGCCCCATATGTTCAATATCAATTTTAATCAAATAAAGGCTTTACTGCAGTGGTCCTCAAACCCTTCCATGGAGGGCCTAGTGTATGCTGTTTTTTGGTCTTTCCCTTCAATTAGAGCATAATTAGGTGAGATACTAACCAATTAGTGAGCTACTCCATCAGGCTTGTACAAGGTAAAAGCAAAAACCTGCATATACTAGGCCCTCCATGGAAGGGTTTGAGGACCACTGCTTTACCGGTTCAATCTAAAACAATGTAAATTGTTTCAATTATGTTTTTAAACTAGAAGAAAACAATTTGACAATCAACCCTAAAGTGTGTCCTATGTTATTTTTAACTGACTTTGGACATTGTTTGATGGCTTCTAACTGCACTGTAAAAGATATCTGTGACATAACAGTAAAAAGTACTGGCAACCAATTACAAGTAATTTTTTTGTTATTTTTACATACATTTCCTTCAAGATAATAACAGAAAATCCTTATAAACACAGTAGATGTGTCGCATCTCAACCGGGAACAGGTGGTTTGCATCGTTCTACCTTCCCGGTGTTCTAGGGATTATTTCATTTGGACTGTTCACTGTGTTATGTTTTGTTGTGCTGGTTATAGACACGAGACAGTTATGTACTCTATCCTTCTCAAAGAGAGGCTATACTGCTGATACGTTAGGTTCTCTATCCTTCGCTATGAGAGGCTATACTGCTGATACCTTAGGACGAAGCCTGCTCTGCCTGTCTTTATGTTAGCCTGAGTATCCTTGATTACGCACACATTTGCACCTAGTTTTCTTTAGTATTTAAACCATGTGAGCTGTACCTTTGGTGTCAGTTATTATCTTTGTGCCTGAGTCACTAGGCCCGTTTAGTTGCCAGCTGTATTGTCCGTGTCTATGCCTGACTACCTTCTGGATTAAATATTTTTTTACCTCTTCTCTTCAAACGACTCATAACAAGATGTCCATTACAAAGTATCATGTTTTTACAGATATTTACTGTGCTTATAAAGTATTTTCTGTTATTATATTGAAGGAAATGTCCATAAAATAAATTTGTTGCCAGTACTTTTCACTGTTTTTTGACAGAAATGTTTATACAGTGTGTGTTCAGCGATAAGCAGTCTGGCTTGAAGTCAGATTACTCAACTGACACTGCCCTCCACTCAGTCACAAGGTTCTTTGCACTGCCCAAGCTCTGCAAGGTTCTCATTCCCCTAGATATATCTGATGCAGTCAACACTTTGAACCATCAGCTCTTTCGTTCCACTTTCTCGGACATGGGCGTCACAGGCTCTCCACTCATACATACAGTGGGCTCCAAAATTGCAGGCACCCCTGACTGGCAATGCACAAACAATACTTTAAAAACAAAAAACATAATTTTATACCGCGTTGCATATTATTATGCAAATTATATTTTACACAGATTATCCTAAATAGTCCAATTAAATGACAGTCAGTATAATTTTCAAGTCACCAACTGTTAGGGTGTAAGTCAAATTTCATTGAATAAACCACCCAATGAAAACAGTGGTTTACAATTCTTGCATCAATTGAACTTGTGAGTTTATGGAAATTTACTGCTTGAATGTCTTTGCAGGATGTCAGAATAGCCTCCAAGAGCTTCTGTTTTGATGCTAACTGCCTCCCACCCTCATAGAGCTTTTGCTTGAGGATGCTCCAAAGGTTCTCAATAGGGTTGAGGTCAGGGGAGGATGGCGGCCCCACCATGAGTTTCTCTCCTTTTATGTCCATAGTAGCCAATGACACAGAGGCATTCTTTGCAGCATGAGATGGTGCATTGTCATGCATGAAGAAGTTTTTGCTACGGAAGGCACAGTTCTTTTTTTTGTACCATGGAAGAAAGTGGTCATATACAAGTATATGGAAACTATATACTTCCCCCGAGGTCTATTTTACACCTTCAGGGACCCTAAAGGGGCCTACCAGCTCTCTTCCCATGATTCCGGCCCAAAACATGAGTCCGTCACCTCCTTGCTGACGTCACAGCCTTATTGGGACATGGTGCCCATCCACCAAACATCCACTACTCCATCCATCTGAACCATCCAGGGTTGCACGGCACTCATCAGTAAACGATGAGTAAAAAAAGACTGTTTGAAAGTTAGTCTTCATGTATTTTTGGGCCCAATGCAACTGTTTCTGCTTGTGAGCATTGGTTTGGGGATAGCTGAATAGTAGGTTTATGAACAACTGCAAGCCTCTGGAGGATCCTACACCTAGAGGATCGCGGGAATTCAAAAAGCTGTTCGCTGCTTTGAGATGCAAAAATATGTTACATTAATAGCAACTCATTTAGACTTTAATTTAACTTAATTAATATGTATGTTTTCTATTACAGTAAAAAGGAATAGAAACATCTACCACTAGTGTTTCTATTTAGCTTTAAATATACAGAGAAACCTAAATGATGTCAATATTATAATTTTTTACTTTTTTATTAAGTCATTACAGTCTTATTGCCAGTATCAGACATCTCATCACCTTGCCCGATCTATCTCCTTTCTCCCGGAGTCTGTCATAGCAACTGTAACTATGGAGCGAAACGTGGAACGAATCAGCATTCAAAATGTGTGTTTGTGATGCAGTTTGTGGGGATGTAAGTCTGTGGGTCAGTCAAATTGGGTAGGCAGTCAGATCAGACTCTGACACCGGAACCATTTCTGTGTGGAATTTGAGGTATGTTTTGGGTCATTGTCTTGCTGGAAAGTTGACCTACGACCAAGTCCCAGCCTTCTGGCAGAGGCAACCAGATTGTCAGCCAAAATTGCCTGATATTTGGTGGAATTTATTATGCCATCAATCTTCAACAGTGCCCCTGTACGTCTGGAATTAAAAAAGCCCCAAAACATCAATGACCTACCACCATATTTCACCATGGGTATGTGGTGCATCTCCTTGTATTCATCTCTGTTTCGACACCATGATACTGTACATGCCGATGCTGTATCTGATCAAAACGTTCAATTTTACCAGAGCATCTTCTTCCAGTCATAATTTAAATTATGTTTGGCACTCAAAGCAATTGCGTCTGTGTCTTCAGGTCAGAAAGGTCTTTCTTCTGGCAACCCTTCCAAAGAGGCTGTGGTTGTGGAGGTGGCGTCTGATTATGCTTTTTGAAACCTGGTGACCCCAAGACACCACCAGGGCATGCAAATCTTTCACAATGATTCTTGGGGATTTTTTTGCTTCTCTCACCATACTCCTCCCTATCCTGGGGGGCAAAATACATATGCGTCATCTACCTGTTACGTTTTCAACTTTTCCATATTTTATTTTAATTCATTTTTTTTAATTGCCCTGACAGTGCTTATTGGTATATTCAATCATGGATCTGCTTGTACTACCATCTGTCTCTATTGAACTGCCAGTTCTATTGTTTCCTTCATGGTGTTGGATGTTAAAGGGATATTGCGCAAGTGTTACCAAAATTTTATACCCTAATGGAACAGGAATTAGTGGCTGAATATAGTTCCTTAATACTTCGATTAACTTAAAAGTAGAATTTAATTCCTGGTTTCGTTTTGGTAGATGTTAATTACAATAACCTTTAAGGATGCTATTGATTGTGAAGCCACTAATTTTAGCCCAGTGTACATTGTAAAAAAAACTAAAAATGCACCAGTAAAAGTACAATTTCTATAATTTTACAGATACTGGTAGTTCCTTTACACTAATAAAATATAATGTCATGTAGAAACACAGTGATTGTCTGGTAATAGACACTCTGGAGTGATTGTTTCTGTCTATTAACAGAGAATAACTATATTTATACATTACACTATTTGTTAATTACTAATCAAATAACTTTTTTTTATTTTTTATTTATTTTATTTAACAAGGAAGGGACTCATTGAGATAAAAATCTATTTTTCAAGAGTGTCCCGGACTCTCTGTATAATAATGGACATTTTACTGGCAACAAATTACTGATACATTTTCTGTGTTTTTACAGATATTTTTTACAGTGTAGCTATGGTGATGACTCATTTATTTTGTTATTTAGCCCTTCTGACACCCAGGTGGCAAAGTGCGTCTTTGTTTGCTGGCTGAAATCTCTACTTGAATGTCGGCCCACCGCCTCAAGCACAACCACAACATGATGGAGCTGCTCTTCCACCGTGGAAAGAAGTCCACCCCAACACCTCTCCATCATGGTGGACAACTCCATGGTGTTCTTCTCACTGCAACTCAGTGATCCAAGCATGTGCCCTCAAAGCCCTGCTTCTTATCCAGAATGCTACAGCAGACCTCATGTTTCTCCACTCCCACGCTTAATCCACTGTCTCCCAGCTGAAGCTCACAACCACTATAAATCCATGGTCGTTGTCTACAGAGCAGCAAGGGGAACATACCAAGCTCATTCATCACCCAATTCTGGTCTCTTGGCCATCTCAACCTTACAGGGAGTCAGCTCCTGTTCAGTCTCTCTGTCCAAACCTGCACTGTAAAAAATATTTCTGTAAAAAACAGTAAAAAGTACTGGTAACAAATATACCAGTACTTTTTCTATTATTTTACCTACATTTCCTTCAAGACAATAAAAAATACTTTATAAACAAAAACAGTAGATGTCCGTTAACACGCAGAGAGGATATAACTTTTTAACGTATGGATTTATATTCCGAGCTTTATTCAAGAGTGTATTATTTCAATTTGAGAGCCTTTCTCGCAGATATTAAATTGAGATTTTCTAATACTTTCCCTCAAAACCTTGCTCTCACACTCAAATAGTCACTGCTTGCACTTGGCTTTGCTCTGCTTGTGTTCAAACTTTCAGCTCGGACTGATATGTTGGTGCTTGGATAGATTACCTGCTCTCAACTTCAGCCTTTCTCCTCACACTCAGGCTGCTTCTTTGCACTTGCAAATCTTCTCCTCATGGATTTTTTCTGCACTCTCTGATTGCATTGTAACAAAAACAATCAAAATTCCCCAACCAATAGAATGCCAGCTGTAGTGTTGACCAATGAAATGATCCCTGCCCCGTTGAGGGTGCGTTTGTTTTACTTTAGAACATCTCTTGCAGACGGGTATTGTACCTCCACAGCTCCTCCACTCCCGCCTTGCTTTATTGCGAATTTTGAAATAAAAAGGCCAGTTATAAATAACTGGCTTTTTTTATTTCAAAAGTATATAAAACTGGCCTTTTTATTTCAAAAGTCACAATAAAGCAAAGGAAGTACATATTTAAAAAAAATGTCTGCAAGCCAGGAGTGGAGGAGCCTGACTGATATTTTTTACAATGTGAATGAAGGAGTCAGTTCTCCCTAAAGCTAAGTGGATGCTCACATGATTTCTCCAACTACATTACGCCGAGCTATCCAAATATTATCACAATGCTCTTCCAACACAAAAGCCAAAAGTCAGCTCATGGGTGGGAGGATTACACAAAAAAATACATATGTGATATAGATCACAAGTGCTCAATAGTGATTTAAGTCACAAGGGCACACAAGGACTTGCTTGGAGAGTGTGGCAGGGTATGATAATCTGACTTATCACTTACCCCGGGCAACAATGTCAATTTGCACTGCTTCATGTTCGACCTTTGGGCAAAGTTGGAGAAGCCGTGGTTACGTCCAAACTCATGATCATCGTAATGTAGCTGTCCCACAAAGCAGCGACTTAGCCCACTACAGTTAACACTAGGGGTGGAACGGTACATGCATTCGTATTGAACCGAAACGGTACAATACCGGTACAATTCATGCACAGTTCGGTGCATGAATTTAAACGGAGAATACATGGTATAAAAATAAATTAAACTCACATGCAAATTATTTAATGTAATGCGGAACTACCGTTAGATACGCAAGTTGTTTATGGACACCTAATCTGTAGCCACGCCTTAGCTCTGAAGCTAAGTAGCCGAGCTCCACCTATGTATGCAGTTTTTTGTCAGATCCACGGTCCGGTGAGTGAGTCAGCACTAAGGACGAGTATTGGTGGCGACCCACAAGAGTTAGAGGACCCGCCGACCTCTAAGATTGCAAGTTTGGGAAAACTTTGGTTTCCCAGTCAGTTACAGTCATAGATTGTATATATCGGTTACAGTAGTACAGGCGATAGGGTGGTGGATAAGATGAGGACTGTGTGTCAGCGTCTTTCAGCAGCTGTTGGGTATGTGAGTGGAAATACATCTAACATGCTAACGGATATCAGACGCAATCACGCAAATGTGCTAGCTCAGGGTAGAAACTATATGACACTAGATGGTACAGTACAGCTTTAGACATGCACAATAAAAAAATAGCATTCTGCATTTCTGTTTAGCTTTTCCCTCCATTGTACCGAACCATGATGTCTGAACCAAGGTATGAACCGAACCGTGACTTCTGTGTACCGTTCCACCCCTAGTTAACACAATATTGAAAAACTATTACAGACATCCTGCTGAAAAATACCCAGTATTAAAGGGTGTGAGACTCACTCCCAGTCTGTCATTCTGTCAAAGAAAAGCATTTGTCATTGATGTCACCTTTAATAACAACAGCTCCACCACAGGACATAATAGAACATTTCCACAGGGAGTTCATGTTTGACATTCCTCTACTTTATCAACCTCTCTTTCTGTCCCCTGGCTGCCAGTTGGTGGAGCTAACTGTCACCCAGTTCCCATGGTGATGCATCATTGAATGGCAGGCATGTGCAAACACAGTGGTCTGAACAAGGGCTTTAATCTATGACAACGGGCTCTGTGGAGCCCAGCCCTGAATGCCAGAAAACAAGGCCCCTCCAGCCTAGATTGTCCTACACTGGCAGACCAATATTCACCCTGGCCTGCCTTCCCAACCCTGGCTTGTGAAGTGTTAGCTGAGGTAAAAATGTAAAACACATTACCAAAAAACAAGTGAAAAGGCATCTGTCTCTGTGAAATCATTCCAAACAATAGCATATGGTGCGTTGCAGCAAAACTAGTTGCAAACTGTTACTTTTACTGGATGATAATCAGTTCCTGATATTGTATTCTTAATGTCACAAATTCACATCATATCGCTAAAGTGAATAATACATAGCTGAAGGTCAGAATATGTGTAATCTATTAGAGAATGATATACATTAAAAAATATTGTATTGCCCATCTTGACAGCCAATTACCCAATCAGAAGCTATGAATGATTTCCAACCTGGAAAAGGTGTTCCGTGCATAATGCATGATGCTGTCAAAGTCGTACACTTCCCCAAGAGAGTCCACCTCCCCTGGCTCCATCTTCAGGAAGTTGTACTCTTGTCCTGGGACAAATGGCAAGTAGCAATATTGGACTTCGAAGACTCAAATCATTTGTGAGAATTCAGGTGAGAACACAACTAGACAAACAGGAAGACAGAGACCTACCGGGTTGTATGTTGTCTCTGATAATGCTGACATGTTCATCGCGGTCGGGACGTGTATGTTCGTGCCAAAAGCCGATTACGTGGCCTAGCTCATGCACAACAATCCCAAACTTGTCACAGTTCTTTCCTATTGAGATAGCCTGGGGACCGCCTCCCCTCCGACCCACATAGGAACAACACCTGAAGGAGACATGGTAGATTGTGGCTTATTCACATTTATTTTATTTTATTTTGCAAATTTCACATATTATAGCAGGAATTTAATTGAATATGACACTTTTTTGGAGTTCATATTTAGACCTGACCTAAAACTAACCAATTACCAACTCCTCACACAAAAACACAGCTTGATACAATTATACAACTGGATAAATACAATACAGCTCTAGCATTGTGGTCAATTACAGATGAGAGCCAAGCCCGGATATATAAACTGACCACCTACTTTCCTCTGAGGCAACGTTCCAGTTTTTTTGTCACAAGCAATTTTTGTCGAATTCAGCTACTTCTATGTGCGGGGTTGGGGCCCAAATCGACCCAAAATACAAACTAACAGCTTGAAAACAATATTTTAACAGACACATGTAGCCAAACACAAACATGTAACACACTGCCAATTATAAAATACAAAATAGATAATAGTCTAGTACAGCTTAATTCAGTTTCTTTTCCAGCCAGCCCAAAAGTTTGGAGAACTTAACTATACTGTAAAACTGAATTACGTGAAAGATAAACGTATAAATAGAGCAAATAAATTTGGAGGAAAACAAATTTGAAATGTGAAATATGAACATATGTTCGTTAGTGATCATGACATAGCGTGTAAATAGCGTAAATAGTTTCTGCTAGGCCGGAGGTCGGGGATGGTGGATGGGCATTGCTGACGCTCATCCTGGTGTTTGGAGTTTAAATCCCAATGGAAACTTTGTATGTTTTTTTTCTCTATTCCAGCCCGATACACACATTTTGCACGTGTTTTTGTAGACAGGCGATTGTCTTTTTTTATAATGTTAACCCTAACCTTAATCCTCACCTCAACCTTAGTAACATCATGCCTAACCTTAACTGTTAGTGATCTCATACCTAACCTTAACCCTAACTTTAACAGTGAATGTTTGGATATCATTTTGAATTCTATGGAATATACGGAATGTGTGGAATGTTCTCAGATGAATTTGAGCAATGAAACGTTAAGGTGCAATGTAATACAAGGACTAATATACCCTAATATTACAACGTGCAGCTGAAACATTGAAATATGTTAGCATAGAACGTAATTCATGTTTTCAAATAAATTCCCTGAGATTGTAATTTGGGATCATTTCTGAAAATCAGCAGGCGTGAAACCATAGGAACAGTCAACAAAGGCTGAAAATGGCCTCACATTCCTCTGCACAGGAAAAACCTAAATTTGTCTTAAGGACAAGTCAGCAAGCCAAAACTCTGAAAAAACTACTGACGTTCCATTTACTGTCTCTAAAACATATGGAGTATTCAGGGTGCATACTTTGGGAGCAGATTGCGATAAGGAAAGTTTGAAAAGTACAGAGGGTGGCATGATATTTCCTGGATAGCTTTCCTTGCTGCGTCACACTTACCCACATGGCCGGTAGGTAAAGATAATGTAGCTGTCCTCTGTTGTCCTCTCAATGAACGTCACACACGTGTGCTTCTCCCAGTGACGCATGGCCTGGCGCAATATTGCTCGCTGGCTGCCTAAAAGGGAGGGTGGTCCTTCAAGTGCCCTAATCAACGACTTCTCTGAGTGTCTCAGTGGACTGAATGACTGTTTCTAGAACATTAGCAGACAGCTTCTATGATTGGACAATCAAAGGCAAAACATTCTCTCTTCTCAACAGTGTTACAAAATGAAGGTAACTAAAGCTCTACATGGACAGATGGAGAGATGTTATCAACCAGTAAAGCATCTGTACATGAAGTAATGTAAGGTCTTGTGTCTCACAGTTAGATCTCACCACTGAAATTCCCACTGATCACGTATGGTATGACCCCGTCTGGCCACACCCGCTCTGGCCTAGAGGTGGCAGCCCGTCTCTTACGACGGTAACCCAGGCTCTGTAAAGACGTGTCATTCCTGCTGCTCCCGCCGGGCAATGAACCATTCACTGAGTCAGACATGTGGAAACACATATGTAACACATGCGAGGGTGAAAATATTCACTGATTTTCAACTTGTTTTTTCTTTAGAAAATTACTAACCCCTCATCTCAAATTAATTAATGCATTCGTAACTGATATAGCAGGAATATGTGAAATAAATGGCCTATATATATATATATATCAGCCGCGGTCGGTGGATCTTAATTGGGGAGGACGGGCTCGTATTACGCTCAGAACCGGAGTGAATGGAATGTGTGCAAATCAAAAAAACAATTGGTTTTGTTCGTTGCGCACCATTCCATTCACTCCGGTTCCGAGCGTAATACGAGCCCGTCCTCCCCAATTAAGATCCACCGACCGCGG
>JACXGM010031726.1:0-12867 GCA_016801145.1 Umbra pygmaea
TGTCTGTGAACTGTTGAGGACTAAAGTGTATGTGAACTGTTGAGGACTAAAATGTCTGTGAACTGTTGAGGACTAAAATGTCTGTGAACTGTTGAGGACTAAAATGTCTGTGAACTGTTGAGGACTAAACTGTCTGTGAACTGTTGAGGACTAAAATGTCTGTGAACTGTTGAGGACTAAATTGTCTGTGAACTGTTGGGACTAAAATGTCGGTGAACTGTTGAGGACTAAATTGTCTGTGAACTGTTGAGGACTAAAATGTCTGTGAACTGTTGAGGACTAAACTGTCTGTGAACTGTTGAGGACTAAAATGTCTGTGAACTGTTGAGGACTAAAATATCTGTGAACTTTTGAGGACTAAAATGTCTGTGAACTGTTGAGGACTAAAATGTCTGTGAACTAAAATGTTTGTGAACTGTTGAGGACTAAAATGTCTGTGAACTAAAATGTCTGTGAACAGTTGAGGACTAAATTGTCTGAACTGTTGAGGACTAAAATGTCTGTGAACTGTTGAGGACTGAAATGTCTGTGAACTGTTGAGGACTAAATTGTCTGTGATTTAAAATGTCTGTGAACTGTTGAAGAGATCTGAAGAATGCGGCTGGGAACACTGATCCGCCCTTCAAAGACAAAAGCTAGTAACTACATTTTTGGTCGAAAAGTATTGTTAGAACTGCTGTAACGTGACAGTTTTAAATTATTTTCAGTTTTACAGAAAATTGAGTGACACTTATATACTTACAATACACTTGCTGGCCAGTGGAAAGACTATCAAAGCATTTTCTTGTTGAAGGCAGCCTCACCGTGGAGTATTCTGGTGGGATTAGACCAGGTCAGTTGAGGCTCCCGGAGCCAGGGAGGAAAGCAGGCATGATGCGGCCTTAGTGGAGCATAGAAGAAATAGATGTAGGAAAGGGGAGATGAGGGCCTATTAATGGAATCATTCTACTACCGCCATAGTAGCTGTTTACTTATGAAATATGAATCTGTGCTCCTCTTGGCTTGTGTTTGATGAATGCCCATGGAGACGGAGGATAGATTGTCTTAGAGAGTCCAACCCAGCCGGACTGTTTATCTGCTTTTTTTCCCTGTCCGAATGGAGGAAGTGCAAACAGAAATGGTCTTGTGGGGAACCCTGTGGGCTTGTCGCCAGCACCTTGATCTTTGTCCCTGTTGGTCAACAAAGAGTAAAGTGTGAAGTGAGTAACCCGAGACGAGTACTAATGACAAGCGCATATCACTGCATCACACATAACTAAGCTATATTTAACACAAGATACTTCATGCTTATATATGACATCATGAGTTAATAAAAAATGCCAGAATATGTGGTTTAAAAATTAACTTTCACCATGTCATGGATTATGTTTGTTGTGAGAGGTATGGAAGGAGGGAGACCAAATGCAGGTGGATTCTTACAGGTTTAATTAATTACGTTGCTTCCCATGTTGCGCAAGACTGGACATAGCATAAATGGAGATGGCACCACTTCAGGCTATCACTGACACTGTGCTCTTATCTGTGGCACAGAACATGACTAACAGTATACCTTGCAATATGCGTAACTCATACATAAATGCAAAATGCAGGAATGCAACACGGTGGTACACACAACACGTAACAGATATTTAATGAACCGCCCCTTCCTCTCATTCACCCGGACTAATATAGGGACTGATCACCAGCTGAGTGTAATCAGAAGCAATCAATCCCGACCAGTACCAGGTGAACAAGAGAAGGGCGCCACATTTACATAGCACATACATCAACCTAATGTAAACCCTCAGTGCATCACACTGGCAATAAATAAAGCACACAAAAAACATGAACCATAAGATGTATAAACAATGGCCCTCATTTATGAAACGTGCTTACGACAAAAACAGGTGTACGACGGGCGTACGCCAATTCCTACACAAAGCAATGGATTTATCCATTTGAACGTGATCGTAGGCTGCAAAAAAATCTCAAGTCTGGTCTGACTTCGTGTATGCAAATTCTCTAGTGTGACTTGTAGGGTTCATGGTATATAACCACCCGGTTCAGTGAATTGTTGAACCAGCAATCATTGATGAATGTGTCTCCATCGCAACTACCCCATTTTGCAAATTACATTTCAGAATTGCAAATTAATTGTATACAGCACATTGCTATTAAGTGTTTTATTTCTTCCCTTTCACTTCGGGGTGGCCTAGAACACGAAGGCTGAAATTAGGCATGCTCTAATTAGGAATTAATGCGCGCTCTCTACATTGGGAACTTTCAGCGGGAGATCAGGGACATGTCTGGTATATCGCAGCCAACAATAGTTGAAGTATGCCAGCAGTTTTGGCGGCTATGAAGTCCCTTTCTGGTATATTCAAACTATGATTAAAAGACAATTTATAAGATTGCTGGGTTTCCAATTGGGGCGAATCGGGCAATTGATTGTACTGCGTCTGTAGCCACCATCCATGAATGATTACGCATTTATCAATCGCAAAAACTTTAATTCAATCAACGTTGAGATCATCTGAATATGGTAGCCGGTGGCCGGGTGGGACACGCAACTCAATTTTTTTAAACTGCAGCGTTGGAACAAGGCTACAGAGCGCACTGCATGGCTGGAGTCATCTCCTCGGTGAGTTACGCCCTCGTACAATTATTATAATAGTTCTACATAGTTTTTTGGTGAAACGGATGGATGTGATTCCTCTAGGAGACAATTGTTATGCCTTGACTGAGTACCTTATAACACCGCTTGCAAATCCCCAAACAAGCAGGAGCTCAGGTTCAACAGTGCACACACACACACTAACCACAGTGGAGTGATCGGTTTGCTCAAGGGCAGGTGGCTCTGTCTTGGGTAAGTTGGGTGGGGTGGGGGGATTGCTATACACACCAGAGCAGGCCTGCAACATAATTATGGCATGCGGGGTTCTCCACGATATTGCGCTGGAGAACGGTGCCATTCAATAAAGATCAGTGGCCACAACAGCAACCATTGGGCTCTACGAAGGAGAAAGGATCTTATTCTGAACTTCTAATATAAGTGCTATCTTGTGTAAGAAAGCTAGAGTGAAGTCAGCTAAAATGAGCCAATTTTTGGTAAAGGGCTTATAATACCAACAAATATTTTATATATTATATATATATTCAAAAGTTTGCATGAGATCTAATGTAATTTTTCTGCTCTGCCTGCCTAGAAAACTCAGACCAATCAAAACTCTTATTACAAGTCCACAAGTGTTGAAGCAACAATGCAAGATCAGTGATTTGCTGTAAAGAAATTAAAATATATGACGACAACATTATTTGGCCCATTTCATCTGATGGCCCAATTTAACTAACTTCACCCTACTCAAAAAATACAACGTGGAAGGTTTAGTAAAAATAATTAATTCATTTAAAATGCACTTTAGGTTCTCGTTAATAGTTTTTAATGACTGTAGCGGTAACCTCAGTCAAGACCGCATTTTCCTTTAACAATCGATGGCTGATTTTAAACTTCCAATTAAAACCAAGTGGTTGGCCTGCACCTGAGACATGAGCGTTTCTTTTTATCTCAGAGAAATTCCTTTTCTTTGCCGGATTTCGCTTATCCATGTCATGAATTCTAAGGGGGAGGCCTCTAATCCGTGCATAAATGTGGGCGTGATATTTCAATTACGATTGATTTCAAACATCTCATTTATCAACACTTGTTCATTCGTACGCTGGAATTGGAGTGATACAAATGTTTTGTAAATCACACGTGAGTCTCGTTGTAAGATGATTTCTGTGCTCAGATCTACACTAGTTTCTACGCACGTTTGATAAATGAGGGCCAGTGAGTCCAAATTTCAGTTCCATTATATCTGCCACACCTGACATAAGTCCTGCCAAGGTGTGACACAACACATCTATATTTTGGCATTGCTGCTTTATAATAAAACATGCTGTTTTATTTAGGGATCGACCAATATGAATATTTTAGTGCTGATGTTGATACTGAGTTTTTTTCATCATCCTTAGCCAATGACCGATACGGGCTGCCAATTTTCATGAGCCGACATTTGTAGCCGATACTGCTTTTGCTCCTTCAATTTACATCACAAAAATTACAGAATGATGATAACCAATTTTACAAGTCTCAATTTAAAAAAGGAACATTTATTGAACTTAAAAAAAATTAACAAATAGGAAAAACATGTGAGGTAGAACAAGGAGCAGTGCATGGTCTGCACATGAACCTTACTACAATGGGCTGTGTACCTTCAGATCCCCTACCTGGTACAGCCAGAAGAAGACTGGCAACCCCCCTGAGTCTGGCCTCTCTCTAGGTTTCGTTCTAGGTCCCACCTTATAGGGAGTTTTTCCCAGCCACTGTGCATTACTTGTCTTGCTTGCTCTTGGGGGTCTCGGGCCGGGTTTCTGTCAAAGCACTTTGTGACAACAGCTGTTGTAAAAAGGGCTTTATAAATAAATTTGTTTGATTGATTGATTCAACTGCAGCATCTCCAGCAACACAGCAACATCCCGCGACCTTGTCCTGGGTCTTTACCGACGCCTCCTCCCAGCTGCACGTGCCTGGAACACCTCCCTAGGGAGGCGCCCAGGGGGCATCCTTACCAGATGCCCAAACCACCTCAACTGGCTCCTTTCAACTCAAAGGGGCAGCGGCTCTACTCCATGCTCCTCATGGATGACTGAGCTTCTCACCCTATCTCTAAGGGAGACGCCAGCAACCCTCCTGAGGAAATCCATTTTGGCCGCTTGTACCCTGGATTTCGTTCTTTCGGTCATGACCCAGCCTTCATGACCATAGGTGAGGGTAGGAAGGATAACTGACCGGTAGATTGAGAGCTTTGCCTTCTGGCTCAGCTCAGTTTTCGTCACAATGGTGCGATAAATTTATTGTAATATCGTCCCCCGCTGCGCTGATTCTCTGACCAATCTCCCGCTCCATTGTCCCCTCACTCGCTAACAAGACCCCAAGGTATTTGAACTCCTTCACTTGAGGTAAGGACTCATTCCTTTCCTCGAGTAGGCACTCCATCGGTTTCCTGCTGAGATCCATGGCCTCAGATTTAGAGATGCTGATCCTCATCCCAGCTGCATCACACTCTGCTGCGAACCAATCCAGTGAGTGCTGAAGGTCACAGGCTGATGATGCCATCAGGACCACATCATCTGCAAAAAGCAGCGATGAGATCCCCAGCCCACCGAACTGCAACCCTTCCCCACCCCGACTACACCTCAATATCTTGTCCATAAATACTACAAACAGGATTGGTGACAAAGCGCAGCCCTGGCGGAAGCCAACCCTCACACAAGTCAGACTTACTTTGATCATACAGACATTGGATGGCCCTAAGAAGGGACCCCTCACCCCCGCAGCACCTCCCACATTATCTCCCAGGGTACCCGGTCATACGCCTTCTCCAGATCCACAAAACACATGTAGACATGATGGGCATACTCCCAGGCCCCCTCAAGGATCCTTGCAAGAGTGAAGATCTGATCTGTTGTTCCATGACCAGGACGGAATCTGTATTGTTCCTCTTCAACCTGAGGTTTGACTATCGGCCAAACCCTCCTTTCAAGCAGCATTAAATAACATGACTTACTATATAATATGCATCTGTATTAATTATTATTCCATTGCTGAAGGTGTAGGCATCCCTGACGGTTTCCCACTGGGTCTAATCAACTTACACCAGCTTCCTTCAGCTTACTTCAGCTGCTCCTAAATTTCCAGCAAAACTAAAAAACAAAATGCATGCCGTTCAACCGTACACTACCCGTACCCACCAAGCCACCTAGCATCTCCACTCTGGATGGGTCTAAACTAGATTATGTGGAAACACTAACCTGTCTGGTTAGATTGTTCACTTTCATTGCAGTCCCACATTAACCATCTCCAATCCAAAAGTAAATCTAGAATTGGCTTCCTATTTTGCAACATAAACAAATTGTAGGACAGGCCAGTATATCAGGAGACGTGGAGGAGGCCGTAGGAGGGCAACAACCCAGCAGCAGGACCTCTACCTCCACTTTGTACAAGGAGGAGCAGGAGGAGCACTGCCAGAGCGCTGCGAAATGACCTCCAGCAGACCACAAATGTGCATGTGTCCATTCAAACGGTCAGAAACAGACTCCCTGAGGGTGGTATGAGAGCCCGACGTCCACAGATGGGGGTTGTGCTTACAGCCCAACACCGTGCAGGAAGTATGGCATTTGCCGGAGAACACCAAGATTGGCAAATTCGCCACTGGCGCCCTGTGCTCTTCACAGATGAAAGCAGGTTCACCCTGAGCACATGTGACAGATGTGACAGAGTCTGGAGACGCCTTGGAGAATGTTCTGCTGCCTGCAACATCCTCCAGCATGACCGGTTTGGCGGTGGATCAGTAATGGTGTGGGGTGGCATTTCTTTGGGGGGCCACACAGCCCTCGCCAGAGGTAGCCTGACTGCCATTAGGTACCGAGATGAGATCCTCAGACCCCTTGTGAGACCATATGCTGGTGCGGTTGTCCCTGGGTTCCTCCTACTGCAAGACAATGCTAGACCGCATGTGGCTGGAGTGTGTCAGCAGTACCTGCAAGAGGAAGGCATTGATGCTATGGACTGGCCCGCCCGTTCCCTAGACCTGAATCCAACTGAGCACATCTTGGACATCATGTCTCACTCCATCCACCAACGCCACGTTGCACCACAGACTGTCCAGGAGTTGGCGGATGCTTTAGTCCAGGTCTAGGAGGACATCCCTCAGGAGACCATAAACCACCTCATCAGGAGCATGCCCAGGCGCTGTAGGGAGGTCATATGGGCACGTGGAGGCCACACACACTACAGAGCCTCATTTTGACTTGTTTTAAGGACATTACATCAAAGTTGGATCAGACTGTAGTGTGGTTTTCCACTTTGATTTTGTATGTGAGCTCCATGGGTTGATAAATTTGATTTCCATTGATAATTTTTGTGTGATTTTGTTGTCAGCACATTCAATGTAAAGACAAAAGTATTTCATACGACTAGTTCATTCATTCAGCTCTAGGATGTGTTATCTTAGTGTTCCCTTTATTTTTTTGAGCGTGCATAAACACTCACCTAAAGGATTATTAGGAACACCCGTTCAATTTCTCCTTAATGCAATGATCTACTCAACCAAACACATGGCAGTTGCTTCAATGCATTTAGGTGTGTGGTCCTGGTTAAGACAATGCCCTGAACTCCAAACTGAATGTCAGAATGGGAAAGAAAGGGGATTTAAGCAATTTTGAGCATGGCATGGTTGTTGGTGCCAGACAGGCCGGTCTATTTCACAATCTGCTCAGTTACTGGGATTTTCACGCACAACCATTTCTAGGGTTTACAAAGAATGGTGTGAAAAGGGAAAAACATCCAGTATGCGGCAGTCCTGTGGGCGAAAATCCCTTGTTGATGCTAGAGGTCAGAGGAGAATGGGCCGACTGCTTCAAGCTGATAGAAGGGCAACTTTGACTGAAATAACCACTCATTACAACCGAGGTATGCAGCAAAGCATTTGTGAAGCCACAACACACACAACCTTGAGGCGGATGGGGTACAACAGCAGAAGACCCCACCGGGTACCACTCATCTCCACTACAAATAGGAAAAAGAGGCTACAATTTGCAAGAGCACACCAAAATTGGACAGTTGAAGACTGGAATAATGTTCCCTGGTCTGATGAGTCTCGATTTCTGTTGAGACATTCAGATGGTAGAGTCAGAATTTGGCATAAACAGAATGAGAACATGGATCCATCATGCCTTGTTACCACTGTGCAGGCTGGTGGTGGTGTAATTGTTTTCTTGGCACACTTTAGGCCCCTTAGTGCCATTTGGGCATCATTTAAATGCCACGGCCTACCTGAGCATTGTTTCTGACCATGTCCATCCCTTTATGGCCATCCTCTGACGGCTACTTCCAGCAGGATAATGCACCATGTCACAAAGCTCGAATCATTTCAAATTGGTTTCTTGAACATAACAATGAGTTCACTGTACTAAAATGGCCCCCACAGTCACCAGATCTCAACCCAATAGAGCATCTTTGGAATGCTTCGTGCCCTGGATGTGCCCTGGATGATGCTATCCTATCAATATGGGCCAACATTTCTAAAGAATGCTTTCAGCCATTGATTTTGAATCAATGCCACGTAAAATTACGGCAGTTTTGAAGGCGAAAGGGGGTCAAACACACTATTAGTATGGTGTTCCTAATAATCCTTTAGGTGAGTGTACACTAGTGGGCTGGTCCTCAGTACACATTCAAAGCCTGACCCACTGGTATCACTGATACTTGTTGGGTATACTTTACACCTGGAGTGGAAAAACACCATTCGGATTGTGGCCAAACTCCCATGGGCAGAGTCTTTACTATATAGGAGTAGCTCAACAGTGGCCCAAGAATGTGAAATATGGATATGCTATTTTCCTTTTTTTATAGTGACTGATTATTTAGTTGAATTCAAAGGCGGTGATTAAACATCGAGATTCAATAAAACCAATGAGAAATATCGGAGTGATATTCGGAGTGTGCCTTTGACTTTCTTTTCCAACTCTTCAAAGCAGGCAAAATGTAGCCTAGCATATAGCATAAGGACCCAAAAGAAAAGTGATGTTTCAGAGATTTCAGAACTAACCTGCTGTTGTCTACCTGGTGCTGTAGTTTATAGGATATTCGTATTGACAGAACAGTAGGAAGCAGAACCTAGGGCCTGTAGGGGGAGACAGAGAGCAAGAGCACAGACTGCGACCGAGCCGGGGTTCAAACCGCCGTCTCCAGGGGGCACATGTGGACTGGAGTTGGGAGCTTAGACCACTACATTAGACCACTACACCAAAATCTGGCACAACCTGGTACAGTGGTTAAGGCCCATTTCTTCTTCAGTCCCTAACTAAGGGAAGTTAGGAGGGGGTTTAACAACCTGGTACAGTGGTTAAGGCCCATTTCTTCTTCAGTCCCTAACTAAGGGAAGTTAGGAGGGGGTTTAACAACCTGGCTCCAAACTGTCTGGTTAGACCACAGACCACAACATTGCAAATACCAGTGGATAACCAGTATGTCTTCCCTTGTTGTTTTAATAGATTTACATTTTCTCCTCCCATGCATTCAGGATTGTAACTGTTCACCTTCTTTCCTTCTCAGCCATCTTCAACCTCATTCCAGTGGGCCTTCGAGTGGTGGCCATCCAAGGGGTGCAGACCAAACTTTACCTGGCCATGAACAGTGAGGGCTTCCTGTACACATCGGTAAGACACACACACACTGAATACACAGAACACACACACAACGAATACACAGAACACACACAACACTGCCCATCAGTGATAACCTCTCCTGCCGTCTCTCGTAGAACAGTTTGGTCAGTTGAATCATGAAGATCTACCTCAGAGAAAATGTGATTTCTTGCAATTTTCTGGCACAGCCGTAACACGCTCCCATATGCGGCGCAGAGCGAATACGACATTGTGACAGACAGTGCATGCGGAACACTGACGTCCCATTAGAATTAGATGTTTCTGAAGAGGTAGTCCCAATTGTTTACCATCTGTGCCCGCGCTGTGCCTCAGCTGCCAGGCTGCTAGAATGGGTGTTCTAGCAGGGACCCGGGAGGGCAGCGTGCAACGGGTGATGAATGTGCATGTCTTTGTGTTAGAGTTTGATTATCTGTGCATGGTTATTGCTGTAGGAGTACAGGTTGTGTTGCGGGTGGTGTAGTTAGGAGTTTGTGTGTTTGCATTGATGCATTTTTGTTTGGGTGGTTCTACTCTATGCCCTTGTCCACCCCCCCCACCCCCACATCACCCCACTCTCTGCCTCTGACCTTTCCTGCCAGCTGTGCAGAGTTGGAACACTGCTGCTTTGGCAGCCGTCCGGGTTACTATGGTGACATAAGCAGCTGTAAGAAGAAGATGCAGTATGTGGGATGCATGGAGCCATGGAGAGAGAGACAGACAGTGAGAGGCAGACAGTGAGAGACAGACAGTGAGAGACAGACAGTGAGAGACAGACAGTGAGAGGCAGACAGTGAGAGACATACAGTGACAGACAGACAGACAGACAGACAGACAGACAGACAGACAGACAGACAGACAGACAGACAGACAGACAGACAGACAGACTGAGCTGCACTTCCTAACCTCCTGCCAAACGTAGGACCACATTAAAGGTGTACAGTAGATTTCCCTCAGAACACACAGAGCCAGAAAGATTTAGAAACAAAATCAAACAATGTTAAGTCTGTTTCTGTCAGGCATAAACCCACAATGTACCATCATAGCTCGAAGATTTGTCACCCGATGCCATGAGCAAAGGGCAACCAGTTGAGTACAAAGGTCATACCACACAAAAGGGGAGGGGAGGAATGGACTTTTCAGCATGAGCCTTTATCTCTCAGCCCCGACCATCATACCAGTATACTGTTACACCCCCCTATCTGCGTTACACTGGACTGTCTTACAGGCTACATCAAGTATAGTATAGTATATTGTATAGTATATTGTACAGTATATTGTTTAGTATAGTATTAAGTGTATAATTGTACAATCTGGACTGTGGTCATTACTCTGCTGCAAATTATTCCGTCAAGCAATTCCATTATGCCTACATTCTTGTCTTTTCATAGCCATAGTTAATATTTAATAATATCTATAGTCACGGTTATATTTGTTAATATCCTCATAGTCAGAGTCAATATTAGTATTGATTAGTCGTGGTCATAGTTAATATATTTATTTTAAAAAAGCTATTGAAGTTTTCAATCCCTGCACTGTTCACTTTGCATTCCACTATCACTCACGCTCAATCTGGTCATTTTAACATCATACTGTCGGTCCACACCAGACCTTTGCAATCACTTTAGTAACTGATTCTTATGTAGGTGTGATATGCGTGTATGTTTGTTTGTTGTATTATGGTTTGTCCAAGCTACTGGATGCCTAAAATTTCCATTGGGATGAATAAAGTACCTATCTATCACCATTTATCTATCGTAAAATTAATCAATACTTTTCTTTATTTTAATTTTATGTTCAACCACTGTTTTCTTTGGAGCTAGTCCAGGACCTTTCCAGTGTGCCAAATAAATAGCATGCTTATTAAGCTAACAAGCTAGCTAAATACATTGGTGTTGCTGGCCAGAAGGTTCATATACTAATGTAAATAAATAGCATGCTAATTAAGCTAACAAGCTAGCTAAATACATTGGTGTTGCTGGCCAGAAGGTTCATATACTAATGAACATTTGCTAATTCTAAGAAGGTGTAGATTCATCAAGATAATAAAAATAGACACAAAAATGTACAGTATGTGAAAAGCCAAATGATTATTCAGTTCTATTATTGAATCTAAGTATGAGACAAGAAAGTGCATATTGTAACCACAAATTTGTGTTGCTGTTATTTAAATTAGCAAATTACTTGTAAATATGACCTAACTCTTACAAAACATCCTGTTGAGCATATCTATATTATTTACTGGTTCACTGTAAAACTATATTATGTTTTGATATACTAATTCAATATCATTAAAATGCTAAAAGATCTATAAAGGCAATCGAAAAATACTCTGGCAGCTGGGTAACTTTTTTTAAATTACATGTGCAAAGTTATGAATAATTCAGTTCAGATGCGGCCCACCAAAAATAGCTGTCCCTCTGCCTTGTTGGAAATGTCACCATGACCATCATATTCCAGTCGGTGTACTGACAGGGACTCTAGTGGAGCTTAAGAGAAGAGCATTAACCAACAGGTTTCTGTTGGTTCCTTAAGCACAGAACTTTTAACCCACTGTTGATCGTGAGCACTAGGCCTGTTCATCAACCCCTACCTATTTTCAAATCACTTGTAGTTATTTATATCACCCTTGGCGAACACTGAATACTAATGTACCACAGTGAGATCCTGCTCTTAGCTGAGCCTTCAGGTCAATTCAGAATGCTCGTTGTCTCCATGGCAATGAACTCGGCTTCCTTTAACTTTGTTTGCAATGTTGTTAAATAAGTGCAAAAAAGTATTAACAATATGTTTCAATTAACAAGTTATTGAAACTGGTCTTTATTAATAGGGACAAGCTGCAATTTGTTCCTTGACACTTGTACGGTATGCATGTCAAATGTCCAGACACAGATCATTCTGAATTATGGAAATTTAAACACACTCAAATACTGCAAAATTAATTTAATAATTACCCCACCCACACAGAGATAAAGCCTCAAACGAGCAGCCAGATAAATATCTACTGTACTAGAACATGATGTTCGCAATTATTCTGTTTTGTCTCAAAAACACATCTCAACATAATCTAGATCAAACTAAATGGAATATGTAAGGTAGAATTCAGGAATATCGCCTTCGTCTGTATTCATTCTTTAATGAAATAACGTAAGGTTCAGTAGTGAACATAGACATAAAGGTAAAGCCATGCCCTAACACCTGGCCAACTTCATCACAACAAACACATTTATCATGACATTTAAAAGTGAAAAACATCATCACGTATATGTAGATATGTGTAAAAATATACAAACATTTTCAGTTTTTATGTGACTTCTAGATTTGACATCCATATCTGCATCTACATATGGTTTACGGTGTGTATACGTGATGTATAATGTCTGTCGATGTATATATGAGTGTATTCAAATAAATAATGTGGTAATATCTTTTTTAAATGTATGTCACATTCCGTATTTGTAGCTGTAATGACAACCAATGTGTTGGGCTCCTGCTAGAGCATGATATAATTTAATAATGATTTAATACAGTCTGAACTCAACAAGTTTATGTCTGTGTGTGTGTTTGGTAGAATATGGTGTAGTATGTCTGTGTGTGTGTGTGTGTGTGTGTGTGTGTGTGTGTGTGTGTGTGTGTGTGTGT
>JACXGM010031727.1:0-12867 GCA_016801145.1 Umbra pygmaea
TCAAAACCCTGCTTTCCACCCTTAATGTAATACATTCAAAACCCTGCTTTCACCCTTAACGTAATACATTCAAAACCCTGCTTTCACCCTTAACGTAATACATTCAAAACCCTGCTTTCCACCCTTAATGTAATACATTCAAAACCCTGCTTTCCACCCTTAATGTAATACATTTCGGTATGTAGAGTTTTCTGTGGCATATTTGTCCAAAATGGCAGGCCTGTACTTTAGATTGATACTTGCATCTCCAGGATTCTGAAAAGTCAACGTGAACAATTGCTGTACTTTCTTCACGTCTCAATTGTGTTTCTGTATGCTTTTGACTGGTTTTCCACTAAACACACGTGTTGTGGTTTCATTTCTGAATATTTGCTCATAGAGTTTGATGAGCTCTGAAAGACTGCCACTGTGTTGGATGAGTTTAGTTTTGATGTGGATTCCATTGACTGTCTTCTTGAACTCTGCTTCCACTGAACATGGATTTTGCCTGCTCTTGGGTATCTTTTGACACAGACACGTCTTCCGATCAGATGCTTTTGGTGCTGTAATATAGAATGGCTTCAGAGTACAGAAAGAAGAATAGCTCAGCTTCACAGTGGGGTTCCTAATGAGGAAATCAGTGTGGAGGTTTATCATTGAGTCTTTCAGAATCATTCTCTGTTGCTTCATCTTATTCCTAGTGATGGTGTCAGTCTTATTAGTGGTCACATGTGCAGGAAGTTCAGGAAGAAATCTTTAACATTCTCTGTTATACCCTTTAGGAATGTTCACTTTTTCTTTGCCTGTTTCTTTCCTCTCATTAACTTGTAGGTTATCCCAAACTGGTGGATTTGGTGAAGGAGACAATACTTTTTGAGAATCTTGCCTGATTCTTAGTGCTGGTTCCTGACGCCGTGGCCCAGGAGTTTGTTTGTTTTTCTTCAGCTCTCTTCTGAGGATGCTGTGGAATAGAAGGGCTTTCTTGATTTTTGGATTTCTAATGTTGCATCCTGATAGCATCTTCTTTGTTTCTGTGCCTGGGGAGTCAAGTGGTGTTTTATTTCTTCTACGACTTCTTCTTTCTTGTTTCGTTGCTTTGTTAAATTATTAAGCTTCTCTTTCAAAATTTTTATTTATCTTGAATGCCATTTTTCTCATCTTACTTCTCTCCCTTTCCTGTCTGATAGACTCTCTGCTGTGTCTGGCATTGTATTCTTGAATATTCTGATCTTGTGGACTATCTGGAGGGGTGTGTGCCTCCAACACTGCATCTTCATTGGTTCTTTTCTGTCTGGACCTTTTCTGTGCCTCTCTCCAATACTTTCTCCAATTCCTCTTTGCCCTGTCTCGCATCTCATCTATTTATATTAATTTTTTGTCTTTAACTCTCTTCTTCCACCTTTGTCTTTCCTTCTCTTGCATAGCATTATATTTTTCTCTTTTTTGTTGGTAATCTCTTTCTTGTCCTTGGCTCCTCAACTGACAATTTCTGTCCAGCCATGCTTTTCTACAATATAAACTGAAATAATGAAAAGTGTACTTAAATAAGACTATAGAATAAGATTTTTATTAACTTGACATTATTGATTGACTGATAGATTAATGGATGGATGGATGTAAAATCCTCAAGGTGCATATGTAGTTTTCATAACCACATGATGTGTAAATCTACACAATGGCTTCTCATCTCTCTGTCTACACATATACATATACACATATACATATATATACATACACTCACCTAAAGGATTATTAGGAACACCACACTAATACTGTTTGACCCCCTTTCGCCTTCAGAACTGCCATAATTCTACGTGGCATTGATTCAACAAGGTGCTGAAAGCATTCTTTAGAAATGTTGGCCCATACTGATAGGATAGCAACTTGCAGTTGATGGAGATTTGGTGCATTATCCTGCTGGAAGTAGCCATCAGAGGATGGGTACATGGTGGCCATAAAGGGATGGACATGGTCAGAGACAATGCTCAGGTAGGCCGTGGCATTTAAACGATGCCCAATTTGCACTAAGGGGCCTAAAGTGTGCCAATAAAACATCCCCCACATCATTACACCACCACCACCAGCCTGCACAGTGGTAACAAGGCATGATGGATCCATGTTGTCATTCTGTTTACTCCAAATTCTGACTCTACCATCTGAATGTCTCAACAGAAATCAAGACTCATATGACCAGGCAACATTTTTCCAGTCTTCAACTGTCCAATTTTGGTGAACTCATGCAAATTGTAGCCTCTTTTTTCTATTTGTAGTGGAGATGAGTGGTACCCGGTGGGGTCTTCTGCTGTTGTAGCCCATCCGCCTCAAGGTTGTGAGTGTTGTGGCTTCACAAATGCTTTGCTGCATACCTCGGTTGTAACGAGTGGTTATTTCAGTCAAAGTTTCCCTTCTATCAGTTTGAAGCATTCGGCCCATTCTCCTCTGACCTCTAGCATCAACTGACCTCAAGGCATTTTCGCCCACAGGACTGCCGCATACTGGATGTTTTTCCCTTTTCACACCATTCTTTGTAAACCCTAGAAATGGTTGTGCGTGAAAATCCCAGTAACTGAGCAGATTGTGAAATACACAGACCGGCCCGTCTGGCACCAACAACCATGCCATTGTTTAAGACAGTTTAATTTATGTTACATTGGACCAGGCCTGAGCTCTGACCTCGTTTGAGCTGGATTGGGCCAAACCAGGCTTGAATTTTCAGGCCCAATGACAACTGCAATTGGGATAAGTCAAACGTTTTACACTCAAGGCATGATCTTATGGCTCCAAAGATGAATATGAGGTTCAAACCCTCTCCTGTAGTACCTCCAGCCAGGCCTTGTATTAGAACTACCCTTGAGCTAGCACAACTGATTCAATGTGTCTACTAATGAACAAGTCCTTGATTAGTGAATCTGGTGTACTAGTTGAGGGCTACAGCTAAACTGTCGCACAGGCGGGGGTAGTCGAGGAGTGGGTTGGGAACCACTAGTCATTCTTGTTCTTGGGACGTTTTGACTTAAGCAAGTAAAATGCACGCTCAATTAAGTACAGATAGTGATAAAGTGCTTATCAAGGGGAGGGGCGGCACTTACAGAGCTTCACTGTTAAAACTGCATGGTAAATATTGATACACATTGCATCAAACACTGTTGCATCAAAAAATTAAAAATAAATAAAAATACCATCTTTGCCCACCAGGTAGCATTGGTTTGCATAAACTGTTGTGAATTCAAGAGCTGTGTTTGGCTCACAGCAAATTCTTTTTTTGAACGTGTACCATAACATATATCATAAAACAGTTTAGGCATTTAAATATATAAAAGAAATCTGCACACTCAATATTATTGCAAACGATTTTAATGATAAGCTTTGGGTCAGCTTTCTAGCCAGTTATGTGTAGTGTAGTCAATTGAGCACATGACTTGTCATTCTAAGGTTGTTGGTGTAAGTCATGCCAAGGATAACTTATTAAAAACGACAAAATAATTTTGTTTACGTAATTGAATGAATCTGGGTAATGCACCATGCATGTTGTCATGTAATTTGGGACTTTTATGTTTTACGGGTAAATGCGGAATAGATCCGTTATTTTGATAAACGAAATTAACCTACAGTATTTCATGTGCTTTTACAAGTATTTTCTGTTAAAATATTACAATAAGGATTGATTATCTGTCCGAATATGAACACTTAGTGCACAATAAAAAACACATGTATAATACATTTGATGGACTTTATTTTATTGGAAAAAATATGAAAAACATATGACCTGTAGTAAGTAACAGCCCACCATTGGAAACTACTACAGCAATCAGAATGAGAAAATATATGTTCGTTAATTTTTGGTGAATATGTTAAATGTTTAATTCCACCCTGTTTCACTGTAATGTGAAACAGGGTGGAAAAACATATGAGAAAAGTATGACCCGTAGTAACTAGCAGCCCACTATTGGCAACTACTTACTTTAAAATTGAAATAAAAGGTATTACGTATGAGTCTGCTGCTTGCAAGCACACACACTTTATACAACACATTGTTCCAGCTGGTTTCGAATGTAGCTCTACATGTTTTCATTGATTGAAGCAAACAATTTCTTGTCTCAAAAAAGCTGTGAAACAACCTAACCTTTTTCAGTTATACAATTAGAAATGTGTCATGGCAAAAATGAATGACATGACATAACTATTGTCTATAAATGTCCACCCATACAATTAACATAACAGGGTGACCAGCTGATGTAATAGAATACGTTATATTGGGAGGTTCGGTAAAGACCGTCCCAATGTGTTGGTATAAAATTACGTCATGTGGGTATAAAACTGAGTGTAACATTTCAATTTTCAGTCCGTTCCTGAGGCACACTGCATTATTGATCTTTCATGATGTTGATTTGTCATTAAAGTTAAAGTCTATTTGGATTCAAAATCTCTAATACACTATCAACTAATTTATAACCACCATTGTGAGATCTCTTATCTAGATCGCAGTTATTTTTGTTTTAACTGTTATTTTACCAGGCAAGTTGACTGAACACTTTCTCATTTGCAGCAATGGCCTGGGGGATTGGGAATGATCTTAAGACCAGAAGGAAGAGTGTCCCCTACTGGCCCTCCAACATCACTTCCAGCAGCACTGGTCTCCCATCTAGGGACTAACCAGGCCCGACCATGCTTAGCTTTAGAAGCAAACCAGCAGTGCAATACAGGGCTCTATGCTGATGGTAGTTATTCGGTTTAGTGAAGCCAGCAAAAGAAAAGAAATGCAAGGAATGTAGGCTTCGTAGTATAGGCCTCATGTCTCCTGATTCAGCAAATCTCTTTCCACACTGATGACAACCATAACGCGTGTAAGTACACAACTAAAGATATATATAACATGGGTATAGTGATTTTTGATTTTTTTTAATGCAGAAGTTACATAGTGTATGTTTAAAGAACGGCATGTTTATTGCTAAATCGTATGGTCAAAATTAAACAATTTAATAATATAGTAATAACCGTAACTTATAACAATAACATATTTCACTAGTAAATGGCTGTTAAACAAAAACACCCACCAGATTGGAAAAGGGTATTTTACAATAACTTTCAATGCACTGCGAGGCTACCAATGTCAAGTAAACGCCCCGTTTGTGTTGTTTTTCCAAAAACCTTCTGCTGTTGGATCCTCTACAGTGAAATACAGTCACACTTTACACTGTTTAGCTGTCAGCATTTTAACCGTGTTTAATCCTGCTGATAGCTAATGGTAGGCTAACGTTAGCTGCTGTTAATTGTAGTGTTAACTAGCGTTACGTGCAGCGATGCTTCTGTTGCCTCTAACGTCCATTTAGCATCAGAGAGCAGCGCAGGCATATCAATGCCACCAAAATGAGGCACTGAAATCAGCGTTGATATTCTGTCTGGTAGATGCCGATCGTTAAGACACCAGTGCCGTATTAGTATCAACTTTTGGTACCCAACCCTACTCCTGTGTGTATTCTCTGATGTGTAACCAGGTGGTGTGATCGAGCAAATCTCTTTCCACACTGATCACAACCGTAGGGCTTCTCTCCAGTGTGTATTCTCTTATGTGTAACCAGGGACCCTGATTCAGCAAATCTCTTTCCACACTGATCACAACCATAAGGCTTCTCTCCAGTGTGTAATCTCTGATGTGTAACCAAGTGTCCTGATTGAGCAAATCTCTTTCCACACTGATTACAACCATAAGGCTTCTCTCCAGTGTGTAATCTCTGATGTGTAACCAGGTGTCCTGATTGAGCAAATATCTTCCCACACTGATCACAACCATAAGGTTTCTCTCCAGTGTGTATTCTCTGATGTTTAACCAGTTGTCCTGATGTAGCAAATCTCTTTCCACACTGATCACAACCATAAGGTTTCTCTCCAGTGTGTATTCTCTGATGTGTAACCAGACTTCCTGATACAGCAAAACAATTCCCAGACTGATCACAAAGATAAGGTTTGTCTCCAGTGTGTATTCTCTGGTGTGAAATGAGGGGTCCTGATTGAGCAAATATCTTTCCACACTGATCACAACCATAAGGCTTCTCTCCTGTGTGTATTCTCTGATGTATTACCAGTGTCCATAATAGAGCAAATCTCTTTCCACACTGATCACAACCATAAGGTTTCTCTCCAGTGTGTATTCTCTGATGTTTAACCAGTTGTCCTGATGTAGCAAATCTCTTTCCACACTGATCACAACCATAAGGCTTCTCTCCACTGTGTATTCTTTGATGTCTAACCAAACTTCCTGATACAGAAAATGTCTTTCCACACTGATCACAACCATAAGGCTTCTCTCCTGTATGTATTCTCTGATGTATTACCAGTGTCCTTAATAGAGCAAATCTCTTTCCACACTGATCACAACCATAAGGTTTCTCTCCTGTGTGTATTCTCCGATGTGAAATCAGGTTTGCTGAGTCAGCAAATCTCTTACCACACTGATCACAACCATAAGGCTTCTCTCCACTGTGTATTCTCTGATGTGTAACCAAACTTCCTGATACAGAAAATCTCTTCCCACACTGATCACAACCATAAGGTTTCTCTCCTGTGTGTCTGTGATGGTGTTTCTTGAGGAGTTTAGTTTTGGTGATACTCTTCTTTTCATTGTAAAGATGTTGGTCAGTCTCTACTGATGAGCTCTTCTCACTGAGAAGTTGACAGTTAGGACTGTTCACTGTAAAACAAAGACAACCAGAAAAGGTTCTGACTTCATAAACAAAGTTTTTTTATTGGTAAAATGTAATTATATAAATATTTGTCATTAATATAAACCAAAATGAGTGCTACAGTTAAGTAATGAATTTTAATGTTAAATAAAGCCAAAACAATGTTAGATGAACTCACCCATCTCTGTTTTCCTGCAGTCGACCAGCCACACAGACACCCTCTTCAGACTCCACTGTCTTCTCATATTTGACCCCCCCTGCAGAACCAGAGATAAGATGTTACTGGAAGAGGCCTGGGACTCTGAATGGAGTAGGGTTGGACATACATTTCAACGATCGTGTTAAAACAGAATTCTGCATTTTTTACAAAGAAAAACAATTTTAAAATGCAGAATATAATGTTACATTCTGAAAATGCAGGTGTATAGGTAGAGACCAGACATCTGTATGAAATGTTATGAATAATGATGCAATACATCAGCCTATATTATAGAACTAAGGTATTTTATATAGATAAAGTTAGCTGCAATGACCAATGTCTAAAATGGAACATCCACTTCAGTTGAACGGGTATTTTCATTGATGAACTCTATATGGACACCAGAAAAATCCCAACTCGCTGTACTTTTGATTAAAAATCACAGCTTTCAAACTCATTAAAGACAAGTGGACTCTTCAGAAAGGTTGCCTCAAACAAAAAGTACAGGCCACCAGACTCCAACCCTCAGAATCAAATTAAAAAAGTGAGTAGGCCCAATTCTGTTTGATATGTTTTGAAAATCTTTGCTGTGTACACCTGTGTAGGCTGTTTATTTTTCAGTAGTAGCTATAAAGTGTATGTTATATGGAGTGCACATGCTCTTTTGTTAATTCAATCAAATTCATTGTCACATAACATAAGCAAAATGTTATGCCCAATATCTTTTACAATTGAAACTGTTCATCTTTGCCTTTTTCGGACACAGATCATTTGTTGTTCGCTTTTTGCTTATAAACAATAATGTGATGGAACACAAATCCACTGAAGTGCTCAAATGGTTCAATAATGCACAGAATACATGCTGTACAGAGGATCTATCAGAGTTCAAAAAGAAGGTTTCAGATTACCAGTTCAATTACAAGTATCAACTATGATAACTGACATATTATGGGTATAATATGACAAATTTGAAACAAAATCAATCCTAAATACTCAATGAATAATGAAACGTGTCCAGCGCTTACATCTTTTTTCTAACGGTCATTTTTAACCTACGCCGTCGATTTAGAACAATCACTACAATATTTGTCAGATTTTATTACTGTAACTTATTTATGAATACTCATTTTCAGACAGCATCCTAAAGACCAATTTCTTGCATTCTAGAGCAACAAGTACTTCCATGTTCATATATTAAATTAGAATGCAGGTAGAATCTATAAAATCCTGATTTTTGGAGATTCTAGGTCCATTAATTGCAGTGTTTTCCTCCATTTAAGAACACAAGTTTGATGTCAAGTTGTTTTTGATGGTTGGAATCAATGTCAGTAAGGAGGAGTGTATAGCCAGAGTAGAAAGAGGTTAGGACTAGGGCTGTTACTAATGACTATTTGGCAATTTATTAATCTGTCTGTTATTTATTTGATAAAACAGACCACACACACCTACTAAATAAAACTGGTCACTATTAAAATTAATTAATGTCACTAAAAACAGACATTACATACTTTACATTTTTTACTCTAAAATCCTTAAACTGGATAGTAAGTTATGAGACGTAGAAGTAAAAGAACTTTAAAAAGGTCCAAGGCACTCTCTCCCGTAATGTACCAAAATAAATATTCAGGCAGCATATAGTTTAAAAAACACCTACGCGTTCAGCTCACACGCCTTCGTCGGGGTGCAGAAATACAAATCATTACCAGGTGGAATTTATAGCAAATCAGTAGTGCAATTAGCCAATAATATGAAGGTAGTAATGTAGAAAAATATTAAACAACATCCCTGAACATCAGAGTATATTTAATTTTTTTTATTTTTATTTAACCAGGTAAGTTGACTAAGAACAATTTCTTATTTACAGCAACGACCTGGGAGCAATTAGGGTAAAGTGTCTTGCCCAAGGACACAACGACATTTGGCTCAGTCGGGAATCGAACTGGCAACCTTCTGACTACAAGTCTGACTCCCTACCCACTGAGCCACCTGCGCCCCAAACAGGTAATGAACAGGTAATGGAATTAAATAGTACTATTTCATTGAAATTTACCATTTAATTTCATTACCTGTTAAGACTTATATTGATATACTCTGATTGTGAATATACTTTTTAATTCCAGATTTCCAAAAGCATTGAGAACACAGCCAGAGTAATATATTTCTATGACATTTTCAATGAGGAGCCTGATAAAGAAGAAGCTTGTTATCCAGGGCCCGGTTCCCCAAACCGTTCTTATCGCTAAGTAGTTCTTAACCTAATAAGAACTACTTAGCGATAAGAACGTTTTGGGGAACCGGGCCCAGATATTTATCTGATTCAGTCCCCTGAAAGCTTCAAAAACACTAAAGACTGTGCTAAACCTAATCCAGCATTTCTTTGTCAGACAAAGGCAATAAAAGAATGTAATGTTCCTCACAGCTATATAATCCATGCACCCTAGACTTTACTGGTAAAGTTCCTCACAGCTATATAATCCATGTACCCCAGACTTTACTGGTAAAGACGGACATGACAGCAGGAAGCAGTGAGCCTACACAATTCTCTCTCCTGTAAGCATACCAGAGTAAGTACACATAAATTGTCCAGTGTCATCACATTTTCAGACCGATTCACATTTATTTCAACCAGAGACAAACCAATAATTTGTACAGTGACAAGGTTTCTCCTGCAATACTGAATCCATCTAAATGTCTCCCACCTGAAATAAATACAGACGATTATGACACAATAAGACAGGGAAAGTGTCTTAGTGGTGGGATTATAGATGTGTACAATGCTCTGGTAAAATGTTACTTATGACACAATAAGACAGGGAAAGTGTCTTAGTGGTGGGATTATAGATGTGTACAATGCTCTGGTAAAATGTTACTTATGACACAATAAGACAGGGAAAGTGTCTCAGTGGTGGGATTATAGATTTGTATAATGCTCTGGTAAAATGTTACTTATGACACAATAAGACAGGGAAAGTGTCTCAGTGGTGGGATTATAGATGTGTCCAATGCTCTGGTAAAATGTTACTTATGACACAATAAGACAGGGAAAGTGTCTCAGTGGTGGGATTATAGATTTGTATAATGCTCTGGTAAAATGTTACTTATGACACAATAAGACAGGGAAAGTACCTTAGTGGTGGTATTATAGATATGTCCAATGCTCTGGTAAAATGTTACTTTGAGAAAAAGTCTGGCAAGTCTGTATTAGTGCCTCCTGCTTTTGTTAGCCAAGAATTGCAGAACCTTTACTGTGAAAACCTGGATGTTCTACCTAAAATCTCCACAGTAGCATTGAATTGGTGGAGTCCTGACTTAGGCATTGTAATGATACCTGTGAATATCTGGTCTTCACATTGGGTTGCAATAGCCATTGACATGGAGCAGAGAGTGGGTAATGATGACACATGCATTACATTAAACTGTAGAATATGGACTCCCTACAGCAATACCCAGCTAGCATAGAGCTGGTGGGACACAGGCGGACCAGCAGAGGCAGAGCTGGTGGTCCGCCAGGCGGTTTGCTCATCGTTTAACCAGCGGTCCACTGCCGGCCAAAGGTCCACCAGCAGGTGAACAGCGTTTTAGACCTTGAAAAGTAGTCTAAAGTAAAAAAAGACAAGCTTCTTTCTTTAATATATATTTTAGAACTGAATTCAATTTGGAATTTTAAAATAAACTTAACTGTGTTTGTATTGTATTTGAATGTTGTTGTAACCAAATTTATAAATAGTTTAAAATATTTTTAATTACAGATAGAAATCTAGAACATAAGCCTAGCCTAGGATATAGCCCGTATACGCAGCTGATGGACTAACTGGAACAACAGTATGAGTGCGTAGGATTCCCAGAGGATCTCTGTCTAAAACTCTGCTCACCCGCCAGAAGACCGCTCATTCGCCAACACTCCCGCTGGCGGACCGCCCGTTAAACGATGAGCAAAAAGCTAGTGGACCGTCAGCTGTAACCGCCGGTGGTCCACCAGCTCCATGTTTGCTGGGTATGAAGTGGAAATTAAAGACATTCTGTATACAGATTGCAGAAATACCTGGCTGTGCAATACTTGGCTGCTTGCAATCATTTCCCTTGATTACAAATTCTGGCATCAATGCCCTAAATTCCCCAAACAGTCTGATGCCAGCAGTTGTCGTATTTATTAATGTTTGTTTACCAAAGCATAGTTTCGGACTGCGGTGAAGTTAGAAATATATTAAAGATTCGGACTTTGATAGCTCCTTAATGTAACTAGCCAAAGAGAAACCAATTACATTTTCTACACCTGCCCACGATAGCCAACAAGCAACACTAATTAATTTCTTCGTTGGGTTAAAAGAAAAAAAAACGACTTTACAGTCGTGTCTATGGCTATGTCGCGGTGAATTTTCAGCCAAGGGATCATGTTACAAGTGCATTGTGAATGTTGTATTACCAGAAACAATGCAAAATTCTTTGCAACTAAGTAATTATTGACTCAAAACAAAAGTAAAGAGCTCAGTCTCCTGCTGTGCAGGGTCCATGCATTTTATTTAAATTATTAGCTTTTTGGTAAATGATGTAGGCTACAGTAGTAACCCTATTTTTTACATTTAGTTAAAATAAATGTCAATAGCTATGACCCTATACAACCTTTTTCAAAACAATCTTTTCACATGTGTTAAGGGACATCTCTTACACTATCAACATCAATAATTTTTTTGAACTTTTGATTTGGCTAATTTTAAACCAGTTTCAATGCATAAATTATAGCAAAAATGGTCAATAGCTCTGGCCCTCTACAACCTTTACCAAAACAATCTTTTCAGGGGTGTTAAGAGACATGTCCTACACCATCAACAAAAATTCTGTTTTTGATATTTTGATTTGGCTTTTTTAAAACTGTTATAATGCATTAATTACAGCAAAGATGGTCAATAGCTTTGGCCCTATACAACCTTTTTGAAAGCAATCTTTTCAGTTGTGTTTAGAGACATCTCCTACACCATCAACATCAATTATTTTTTGGATATTTTGATTTGGCCTTTTTTAAACAGTTATACTGCATTAATTACAGCAAAAATGGTCAATAACTATTACCCAATACATCGTTTTTCATAGCAATCTTTTCAGTTGTGTTTAGAGACATGTCCTACACCATCAACATCGGTTATTTTTTAGATTTGTTGATTTGGCTTTTTTAAATCAATATAAATGGCTAAAATATAGCAATAATGGTCAATAGCTCTGACCCCATACAACCTTTTCCAAAACAAACTTTTCACATGTGTTAAGAGACATCTCCTACTCCATCAACATATATATTTTTTTATTTGGCTTTTTTAAAATCAATGTTAAATGGCTAAATAATAGCAATAAAGGTCAATAGCTCTCACCCCATGCAACCTTTTTCAAAACAATCTTTTCACATGTGTTAAAGGACTTCTCCTACACCGTCAACATCAATTATGTTTTAGGTTTTTTGATTTGGCTTTTTTTAAATCGGTTTCAACGTTTATATTATAGCAAAAATGGTCAATAGCTCTGACCCTGTAGAATATTTTTCAAAACCATCGTTCCACATGTATTAAGAGACATCTCCCTCACCATCAACATCAATTATGTTTTAGAAGTTTTGATTTGGCTTTTTTTAAATTGGTTTTAACGCATACGTTATATGTGTGTGTGTACGTATATATATATATAGATATGTATATATATATATATATATAGATATGTATATATATATATATATATATATATATATATATATATATATATATATATATATATATATATATATATATATATATATATATATATATATATATATATATATATATATAGATATGTATATAGATATATATATATAGATAGATATGTATATAGATATGTATAGATATATATAGATAGATATATAGATAGATATATAGATAGATATGTATATAGATATGTATATAGATAGATATGTATAGATATGTATAGATATGTATAGATATAGATAGATAGATATGTATAGATATAGATAGATAGATATGTATA
>JACXGM010031728.1:0-12867 GCA_016801145.1 Umbra pygmaea
GTGGGTCAGGGTGTGTGGGGGGTGGGTCAGGGTGTGGGGGGTGGGTCAGGGTGTGTGGGGGGGTCAGGGTGTGTGGGGGGTGGGTCAGGGTGTGGGGGGTGCTGACTGCAGCCTTTCCCCTTCAGAAAAACACACAGTTGCGATAATGTCCGTCTGTCTGTGTGCGTTTGTTTGTCTCAAGCCCAACAAAAACCACCGGGCCACAGTCAGGCTCACAGCCACACTCTAGACACAGCAGCTCATTAGTCAACATTAGGCTCTACAGACATTTTTAGAGCAGCCATCTCCCTGAACAGGCTCTCTAGAGGTCAGGCTGAGCACTGGCTCTGTCCACGCTCTCACTGAGCCTCATTCCCTACATTGTGGACTCTGCTACAGAACAGAGCCATTTAGGACACCCCAAATCTCCAGTAACAAGGTAACACGGTCTGAACCAATGGCTCAGCACACACTCGCTGCCACGGGAACCCTGACAGGGTTGTCACGGTAACACAAATACAGATACATGTCATTGTAATTCAAATCTGTCTCATATTTCCGATGAGTGGCTCCAACATTGATTTGATGAGTAAGAGCGCCAACAAAAGGAGTAGACCTATCTTAATAAAACAAGCTTGTATCTACACAACAACTAATAATACAGACGCAAAACTAGATGAAAACAAACAAACAGTGTAGATTCTTTACCTGGAGCAGTTGCAGTTGGACCTCTGCGTTGACTCTACAAAATCCCAGGCTACTACTTTCTCCATCATGTCCTCATCTAGGGAACCGTTGGTTGTCGCTGAGAATTTACGCCTAGACAACAACACATATCCATTGACGCAACACATTATTACTCTTATATATATATATGTGTTAAGGTTGTGGACACTTCAAAATGTTGTGTGTTCAGTGTATTTGTGTTGTAGTTGTAGACACTCCAGGGGGTTGTGTGTTCAGTGTATTTGTGTTGTAGTTATGGACACTCCAGGATGTTGTGTGTTCAGTGTGTTTGTGTTGTAGTTGTAGACACTCCAGGATGTTATGTGTTCAGTGTGTCTGTGTTGTAGTTGTAGACACTCCAGGATGTTGTGTGTTCAGTGCATCTGTGTTGTAGTTGTAGACACTCCAGGGGGTTGTGTGTTTAGTGTATTTGTGTTGTAGTTGTGGACACTCCAGGATGTTGTGTGTTCAGTGTGTCTGTGTTGTGGTTGTAGACACTCCAGGATGTTGTGTGTTCAGTGTGTTTGTGTTGGAGTTGTAGACACTCCAGGGGGTTGTGTGTTCAGTGTGTCTGTGTTGTGGTTGTAGACACTCCAGGATGTTGTGTGTTCAGTGTGTCTGTGTTGTGGTTGTAGACACTCCAGGATGTTGTGTGTTCAGTGTATCTGTGGTTAACTGTCTTGTCTGAGTGTTAGGCAGACATACTTGTTCTGTGCTCGGTTGATGTTGCACTCCTGCCAGACTCTTTCCACCACCTGGCTAGCAAGCCTGAGAGGGCCCTTGTCCCCAGGGTGCTTGGTGCTGTCCACACTGAGGGCGTCCACTGCCGCTGACACCTTCACCCACCTCTGGGCTGACTGGGAGCCTACTGGGGATGACAGGGAGCTTCAAAATTCATTTTCATCACCAGTTAAATTATGTTTTAGAGAGAAATTTGCACTGGGGGTGGAAAAACACATATCGTTGGTGTCGGGTGAAAACCATGCATCACCACTTTTGCCCATTTCCATTACATTGTTAGCATATATTTCAAACAGACACCACCCTAAAAGTAGTCAAACTCTTTCAGGTCTCTAGTGAGAAGAAATTGTACTCAAAAGTATTCTGAAGTTTCATAACTGGAAGTCAATAGGGAAAGTGTAACAATTTGTTAAATTCTTGGAAAAGTGTCTGTTTTGAAGATACAAGGCTATCCCCCGACAGTGATGATATGTAGATCTAAGCGACGGCCATGTGGTTGCCGGAGAGTTCGATAGCTAGGTGTTAAGGCTAAACTAATGTTTGATTCAAAAAAGGGTTTTGCTCACAAGGGACAATTGAGGGACTGTCACTTAAAGCTAACTCAATACCCAATTTCAGCCTTCGACCCAACTGTTCTTTGAAACATGCAATGCATTAGAATGATAGAGGGATTAGCTAAATATCTGTGTGCTTAATCTCTCATTGAGAAACAGCATTATGATGTTGAAAGTAATCGCTCTCTGCTGGTCCCATATTAATCTACATTTAAGGCAGCCACAGCCACTCCTGAGAAGCCCGTGTACCAATAGATATACAGCAGCCTCACTATGCCACGGTAGTCAGTGGTTCAAACCTGACTATGGCTTCTCCAAATTTGCATGGACCTCCAGCATGAGGCAGCAAAAATTGGCATAGCGCTGCCCGGTATTTGGGATAGATAAGTAGGAATGTGTGCATATCGGGTGACTGTATATTAAATCTCAGAGGTATAAAGTGTAATCATCCCGTATATGTTCTGACTAAAAGCTTCCGTGTTGTATGAGCAGTGTGAAAATAATTGTCCGGCTCTGTGACATGTGGTTGGATGAACTATCTGTCAAGTGGGGGTTGCGGAGCTGCTGACATAACAGGTTTAGTGGGGTAAAATTTGACAATAACAATTGGGAGGGGAGAAAATGGGGGAAAAAAGATATATAGAAACATCAATAATACAGGCCAGGATGGTGAAACCATTCACATACTCATTGTTCAGGATGGTGAAACTATTCATATACTCAATGTTCAGGATAGTGAAACTACTGATATACTCAATGTTCAGGATGGTGAAACTATTCACATACTCAATGTTCAGGATGGTGAAACTATTCATATACACAATGTTCAGGATGGTGAAACTATTCATATACTCAATGTTCAGGATGGTGAAACTACTGATATACTCAATGTTCAGGATGGTGAAACTATTCACATACTCAATGTTCAGGATGGTGAAACTATTGATATACTCAATGTTCAGGATGGTGAAACTATTGATATACTCAATGTTCAGGATGGTGAAACTATTCACATACTCAATGTTCAGGATGGTGAAACTATTCACATACTCAATGTTCAGGATGGTGAAACTATTCACATACTCAATGTTCAGGATGGTGAAACTATTCATATACTCAATGTTCAGAATGGTGAAACTATTCATATACTCAATGTTTAGGATGGTGAAACTATTCATATACTTAATGTTGAAAATGGTGAAACTATTCACATACTCGTTGTACCCGTCTGTGCCTCCTCAGGCGAAGTGGGGGGGGTGAGGGTGACCGATGAGATGGCAGGCTCTCTTTGGGATGCAGGCACTTGATAGCCACCCGAATAGACGGCAGTGCAGTGAGAGGACCCCTGAGGGGCCATGGCAGAGACGTCCAATTGAGGCACCAGAACCAGGCAGGCTGGGTACACCATCCGCACGCCACCTGGACACACAGCCAGACGGACACGCAGCCAGACGGACACGCAGCCAGACGGACACGCAGCCAGACGGACACGCAGCCAGACGGACACGCAGACAGACGGACATGCAGACAGACACAAACACAGACAGACACAAACACAGACAGACACGCAGCAAGACACAAACACAGACAGACAGACATGCAGCCAGACACAAACACAAACAGACACAAACACACAGGCGAAAAAACAGAGTTAGCTTTACGTGACCCCTGTGGTTATTAAATGTCTTCATTTATTTTATAACAAATTATGTCAGATATTTGTGATAGAGCATCTCACCGACAAGGACCTCCACAGCTGCCAGCGAGTCGTCCTCCCAGTCAATGTCCTCCATTTTGTCCTCCGATGGCAAGCCGTCTTTGTCCTTGTCATTAGAACTGGGGCTAATGGGATAGAACTGGTTCCATTCCTCAATCAGCTTCTGGGTGGGAGGGTCCGACAACTTGAATGACTGTCCTGTCAGAGTCCCGTTCAGACCAAATGGGCTCAGGATTACTGGAGAGAGGGACACACATTCAGTCTCAGTACACAAGCTGTGGAACTCGACAATAAATCCACATTTCCTTCGCTCACCACTGTTTTCTCCACAACCACCCATCCCATCATCTCTTTTAATTTTTATAAACTGAATTTTACCATTACTTAACCAGGTAAGTTGACTAAAAACGACCTGGGAGAAAAATAGGTTAAAGTGCCTTGCCCAAAGACACAACAAAATTTGTCACAGTTGGGAATTGAACTGGCAACCTTCTGACTACAAGTCTGCCTCCCTAACCACTGAACCATCTGCGCCCCATAAATCTCTTCTATAGTGTGACCATAGTGTGATCTTTGCCCAAAACAAGTCTGTAGCCAGTGAGTCAGACCTGCACATGTCTTGCCAAACACCTCCAGGTCTATATAACAGACCCTTACTGGCAGGCCCACACCTCCAAGCCTATAAACAGGCCAGATAAAAGCACCCAGCACATAGACACTGAGGGGCAGTGGTTAAAGCCTGAATCTAGCATGTACAGCGTTCTGACTAACTTCACTATGCCATGTAAAGAAAGCCTGTTGTGCTTTGGCAAATCCAATGTTCAAATACCGCATATACCTGCACGGTTTGAATTCAGCTATGTATGGATTGTTGAAATTGTGGAGGGCTGGTCAGGTTGGTTGCCGAGTGGTGAAAAGACTAGAACTTTACAGACACAAACCTAAACGGTTAGAGCAGGCATATCCAGCTGTGAGCTTTGGATCAACTCAAACTATTAATTAGAAAAACATTGTTAAACTCGGATGATTGCTGTCCCAGTACTATCCAAAACTGTATTCAATATCATCATCAGCACAGAAAACAGTTTTTTTTTAACATCTATTTACAGAGGATATAAACTGTTAAAAACTGTTGGGGGTCGGTTCTCTTTTTATTCACACAGCTATTCAAGATAGGGCTTGCAACAGAATTAATAGAATAGTACTACACAAGGTCTATAATACAAAATAATGCAGGTCCAGATATGCCATGATAAATTTATCCTGTGTAAAAACACTGTTTTAAGTGAATAAAGATTGGCTAAATGAAGACATATGAGGACAGAAAAAAAAACTGTAAAAGCTTCCAAAATAACTTTAAGAAACATTAGGTTTGATTAAAAGGTTTATGGATTAGTTTGTGGCACTGGACTAGGAAGAATAATCCCAGTTAGCCTGAGGTTAATCCACAACAGAGGGTCAGGAAGCACAGCAGCGGTGTGACTGAATCTCCTCTCAGTCCACATCTGTGCTCCTTACTGTGTGTAGACCTGGGGAAAATTACCTACTCTAGGCCTAGGCGATGAAACTACAATGAAATTATCTTTCTGATTATTTATTTCATTTTTTGTTTATTATAATTTGTTATATTTCAAATAACTAAATAGCATGTTAAATACTTTAAAATACTGTTGGTCATCTGCTGTCACATGCTATTGTGAGAACATTTATTACAATAAGACACGAGTGGTATTTGGCCAATATACAGTACCACAGCCAAGAGGTGTTTTTACACACAAAACATCATATCACAAAATGCTTTAATGCCATCATAACATGGTTACCATTAGAACAGCAAAACTTGATGTATGCAGTCATACATGTATGCAGCACATACATGCGCTCGATTGGCACTTAGATTTGAAAACAATTAGAACCGTCGCTGGGGGATAGCAACTAGCGTCTGAATTCTCATAGCGATTCAATCAAAGGAAGTTAGTTGCTAACAGTCAGTGGTGCCGAAAAACACAGCACCAGATTAGCTAGCAATTGGAGGTAAACTGGATGCCGTGTGAGCGCTAGCGCTAAGATTGGTTCGGTGTGCCTTCGCTTTTATAAACTGGTTATGACTTCACATCACTTTGTAATGCTCTATTTTGTGTTAAAACTGATTTATAAGAGCAATAAGGCATCTCGGGAGATTGTGATATATTGTTAATATACCATGCCTAAGCGCTGAGTCCAGGCACTCAATAATGCTCTTAGCGGTGGTACATTGGCAATATTCCACAACCCCTCGTGCCTTATTGCTTACGCATACCATGGATATTAGTCAATCAGCATTTAGGATTAAAATCAACTGGTTTATAATTTGATAGTTATGATAGGAGACTGAATACCACAGGTATGACATGACCTCACTTTCCTGAATGAGTCACTAACACAGTATGGTTTGTGATATATTGCCAACATCCTACACTGACGCGCTGTGTCCAGGCACTCCAGGAAGCATCATGCCAAAGAACAGCTTGCAGCCTTGGTATATTGCCAATATACCAAAAACCCTGTGTGCCTTATTGCTTAAAGGTGCACTGTGTAGAATTCCGCAGAGCGAAAAAATAACTTATTTCTTCTTTCAGTAAACAGTTTTCAAAAGCTGTAGAACATGTATTTCATGATATTTTAAAACAAACACCATGCAGTGCCTATTTTGCCAGTTGAACAGGAATTTCGATGAGGACGTGACGAGTTGTGCTTCCACAGTGTTTGTCAACGTGCAGGCGCAGGTCCATATTTGATATTATTTATTAATTTTTTGTTACAAAGCACTACATAATGTTTTAGGGAATCATTATCCCATATACATAATTTATTGTACTTTTTTAAATATCAAGTTGTGGTCAGCAGGAAAGAGAAAGTAGTTCTGTTGTTATTGCTTGGATCCTAGAAATAGTACCTTTAAATATACGGTACCTAAATTTTTCCATCTTAAAAATAATTGGGATATTGTCAGTGTTTTTTAAAATTCAGAGTGGGCTTTTTGATAATAGTGGCATCAAAACATACTGAATAAATGTGACTCTAAAGGCGAAGTTGAGAAAGAACATGGCTGACAGCATCAGAACAGAATGACATGTGCTCATCAAACTCCTTAAAACACAAATAGAATTGTGTTAAATACACCTTTTAGGATATAAAAAGATAGGAGCATGGCAAAGATGTCTCAATATTAAAAAATAACTACCCTGGCCTTACTGGTCTTAAGGAAAAAGCTATGCCTATATACACTCACCTAAAGGATTATTAGGAACACCATACTAATTCTTTGTTTGACCCCCTTTCGCTTTGAGAACTGCCTTAATTCTATGTGGCATTGATTCAACAAGGTGCTGAAAGCATTCTTTAGAAATGTTGGCCCATATTGATAGAATAGCATCTAGCAGTTGATGGAGATTTGTGGGATGCACATCCAGGGCACGAAGCTCCCGTTCACCACATCCCAAATATGCTGTATTGGGTTGAGATCTGGTGACTGTGGGGGCCATTTTATTACAGTGAACTCATTGTCATGTTCAAGAAACCAATTTGAAATGATTTGAGCTTTGTGACATTGTGCATTATCCTCCTGGAAGTAACCGTCAGAGGATGGGTACATGGTGGCCATAAAGGGATGGACATGGTCAGAAACAATGCTCAGGTAGGCCGTGGCATTTAAACGATGCTCAATTGGCACTAAGGGGCCTAAAGTATGCCAAGAAAACATCCCCTAAACCATTACACCACCACCACCAGCCTGCACAGTGGTAACAAGGCATGATGGATCCATGTTTTCATTCTGTTTACGCCAAATTCTGACTCTACCATCTGAATGTCTCCACAGAAATTGAGACTCATCAGACCAGGCAATTTTTCCAGTCTTCAACTGTCCAATTTTGGTGTGCTCTTGCAAATTGTAGCCTCTTCTTCCTTTTTGTAGTGGAGATGAGTGGTACCCAGTGGGGTCTTCTGCTGTTGTAGCCCATCCGCCTCAAGGTTGTGCATGTTGTGGCTTCACAAATGCTTTGCTGCATACCTCGGTTGTAACGAGTGGTTATTTCAGTCAAAGTTGCCCTTCTATCAGCTTGAAGCAGTTGGCCCATTCTCCTCTGACCTCTAGCATCAACAAGGCATTTTTGCCCACAGGACTGCCGCATACTGGATGTTTTACCCTTTTCACACCATTCTTTGTAAACCCTAGAAATGGTTGTGCGTGAAAATCCCAGTAACTGAGCAGATTGTGAAATACTCAGACCGGCCCGTCTGGCACCAACAACCATGCCACGCTCAAAATTGCTTAAATCACCTTTCTTTCCCATTCTGACATTCAGATTGGAGTTCAGGAGATTGTCTTGACCAGGACCACACCCCTAAATGCATTGAAGGAACTGCCATGTGATTGTTTGAGTAGATCATTACATTAAGGAGAAATTGAACGGGTGTTCCTAATATGCCTTTAAAAGCTAGTAGATATATATTCCAACTGGACTGAGACTGAATCCAACACAATGTTTTTTTCTTTCCCTTCCTCCAACTATTTCTCTCTATGTCTCTGTCTCCCTTAAGACTGAAAATGTTCACATCAGTTAAATGGGCTGAAAGTTCATTCCATCCATTCTGGGCGGTTTTATGAGGTCTTCTTGAGAGCGCTCAGTTACACACTAAAACACCCCAGTCAGAGGTGTGGGTTGGGCTGCTAAACACAAACCCTGGGAGGTCAGCCTTCAGTCTGTACTGAAGGAAAATACACAACCTGTTTTTCTGACATACAGCACTGTTCAAACCATGCACTCTTATTTCACAACCTCAATATACTAAATAGATTTTCATAATTATTCTAAACATTTTCAGTACAACATTGTTTCTGTTTTGTTCATTTTACGGTGGCGCTGCTCCATGGCAAAACTCATTGTCATAGCCGTGCCAAGAAAAACAAGAAAAAACACCAAAATCATACATTATTATTTAATTAAGACACATGAATAGCATTTTGGTTGTCACCTAGATAATCTGTCAAGTTATGACATTGTTCTTAATGTTACTGAGCTCATTGTGCCATTATCTGCATGAGTGAGAAACAGAGAGAGAACTGTCCTCGTGCAAAACAATCCAATTAGAGCTAGAAGTGATGCTGCTTATGTCAAAAGCAACTTGGGAGTCAGACTAGGCTTTTCACACGATAGTGAAGCTACTAGCTAGCTAACCACTGCTGTGGCTGGTAAGTTATATTGTGCACCAGATGACAAAAAATAGGAGAAAGTTTGCTAAGGAAGTTGTGTTTATAGGTGAGCGCACATGCCCTAGCAAACTATTTCTATTCAGGTGCTTTTACTCTACCGTCAGTTTCTTCCCACTGGGGAGGACAAAGCACGGCAGTTGTATTAACTAGGTAGCTAAACGAGGCCAACTTTTTTAAAATTCAATACTTATTTCAAATAGGATAGCATTCTAGCATTTTATGACTTAGCGTAGCTAATAACATGGTGAGTGAAGCACTTTCCTTAATTCTGTGTGAAGCACTTTACTTAATTCATTTAAACTATGACATTCAATCCTTCCAGATTTTCTATCATAATAGAATCCTATAGGACTCAGATTAAAACAATTTTAGGAGGCTATCATTACGGAATCTGTCTGGGCTTTTCTCATGGGATTTCACAGGAACAGATCCAGTAATATTCTCTGGTAGAATTCTCTTACAGGATTTTTATACGGTTGATATGGTCCCAAATTATGTTTAAAAAATCTAAAATTATTAAGTAGGGCAACTATGGTTTAAAATTTCCAGGAATTCCTCCCTTCCCAATTCCCTCTCTAATCCTGCCTTGTCTGCAGTTTGTACTCCTTGTACAGATCTGTGGGATATCAAGGGGCATGCACATGGTTAATTTAACCACGGCACCCGAGCTGCTGATTCACCGCGTTTAGTCAAATCATGCACTGGATGATTACATTACATAGGCACCTGATCTGAACACAAGGAGTTGCTGGAGAGCGACATGGCAGGATAGATTTATCTGATTTATCTGACCCAAATCCCTTGGTAATCCGTGCAGGGGGCCAGAGGAAAGTCAGAGAACCCATGATTGGGCTTGAACCCACGACCATCGCAACGTAGACTGTTGTGAAATGCAGCAACTTAACCCACTACGCCACGCGGACTCCCCTAAATCTACATGTTGTGACAGGAAAACAAACTATTACTTTATCAAAACTAAATTAACAGTTCAATTTTAATACACATACGTTGCTACTAAGACTTGTCCGCAGAACAACTATGACATTTGTTCAAAGAAGGTTCAGATGACAGTGCCAGATTATAGAATCATACACAGTTCAACTTAGGTGCATTCTAATGCTCATTTCTAGTTATTTTTTATGTACATTTAATACATATAATGGTTGGTACATTTAATGTACCTAAATAATAACTACAAATTTAAGTATTTTGAAGTACATTTTCCTAAATTTCTACTTGCGATTGCGAAAACATGACATACCTAATGTATATATACTTTCATGAATCAGCCTTTCTTCTACTAGACAGAAATAAATGTTTTGATCATTATGGAAAATAAAACAGTATCCTATGGGGCAATGCGTGTGCAAACTGTTACAGCAGCGTATCCAAATCTCAAAAGACGACAATACCTGTCACACTGATTTCTCCAAAGCACCAGAACTCAATATTGCTGGTTATGTCAGGCAGGATCCTGCTACATCATGACAGATCTACAGCAATATTTACATAGTCTGTTAATGAGAATGAACCTGCTATTGAATATAGAAGGAGGTTTTTCATGAACATCTTACATTTCATGAGAAATGACTACAGCTAGTACTCCCTCTGCAGCGTTGTAGTCAGATCACAAGATGGACACAGTGATTACGAGTATTAGGCTTCAGGTGGAAAGTGGCTATGGGAGGAAGGGAAATCCCAACTGCTGGAGATGTGAGATACAAAGGATAATCGCTGGTATTTTGTTAGCTGAATTCAAACTCTTACGCCTGGTAAAATGTTTCATGTTTCAGATGCTTTTGACTGGTATAATGTTAATGTTCCAGACCGTTCTTTTTGGTATAAAGTGTCATGTTCCAGACCCTTGTGGTGGAAGAATGTTCATGTTTTGTTCTGTCTGGTATAATGTGCAACGCCTTCTCATGGCAAAATGTGGTTAATCATTACGTAATGGAAATTTCACCACTTTACGTAGGCAGACTTACGATACGGCCAATAAATTTGTGAGTATATTTATGTATTGAATCACCGTTGTACCAGAATCGTTTACAACTGAAAGTTCTTGGGGAACATTTAGTTCAGGCGTAACATGCTAGGTTAATGAGTTTAAGGTTAGGGTAAGGTGATGTTAATGGTAAATGGACTGCATTTATATAGCGCTTTTTCTGACCAACAATGGCCACCAAAGCGCTTTACATTGCCTCACACTCACCCATTCATTCACACATTCATACACCGACGGCGGTGTCAGCCATGCAAGGCGCCAGCCAGCTCGTCGGGAGCAGCGGGGGTTAGGTGTCTTAATGTTAGTGTAAGGTTAAGTTAAACTGACTTTTTTAACGTTTCGCAACCGTACAAAGCTTTACATTCTCCTTACTCCGGAAACGTACATGTGTATGAACGTTTTGTTTTGTACATTTTTGTACATTTTTGTACATCGCCATGACAACAGCCTGTAATGTGTTTCAGACCCTTGTGTCTGGTATAATGTTCATTATTCAGACTGTTCTGTCTGGTATAATGTTCATTATTCAGTCTGTTCTGTCTAGTATAATCTTCATGTTTCACAAGCTTCTGTCTGGTATAATGTTCATGTTTCAGACGGTTCTGTCTGGTATTACAGACGCTTTCCGACCAAGTAGTTACAGCAACGTAGTTATAGGAACAGTCCACTTCTAAACAATTCTACTAACTACTCTCCCCCAAAACCGGTTTTGCTATTTGCATTCGCACCGGTCAAGTGGCCATAGGAACTGGTAGGAGGGATAAGGGAGTGACGCAAGCACCGCAACAGTCTTTTATAGTGTCGTCACTAGACTTTAGCGTAGCGCCACATACAACAACATTTCACAGTTGAATGTTTGTAATTCTGGCTGTATGATTGGAGATAAGTGTGTAAATCATCTTATGTATGCGGATGATCTGGTTGATTTCAGCTCAAGTAGTGCTGGGTTCCTTCTGCAACTGGCTGTTTGTTTGTTCAGATTACGAGGCTGAAAACAACATCCAAGACAATTAAAAAAAGAGAGTGTTGTGTTGATATGCCCTAATAACGGAGTTCGAACCGCGGCGTTAAAAAACTAGGCTGGAGTCATCGAAATTAAGTAGCTACTTAACAAAGAAACACAAAAAAACGAAAGCTCTAGCATAATATGTATTATACGCATCAAACGAAGCAACAGGTGTAATTTATAAGTAGGACCAATCAACGTAGACCTAGGAAAAGGGAAAATGGAAAGACCCTGCTCTAGAGTAGGAGCTAAAAGGGTTATAGCAACTGCAGTGCAAGGAACTAAATAATCCCGCAATTTATTCTATCGGAACAAAAAAAAAAGGGTTATAGGAACGTTTTGCTCTAGGAACTGCAAAAATCCCAGCGGTCGGAAAGCGGCTAATGTTCATGTTTCAGTCTGTTCCGTCTGGTATAATGTTCATGTTTCAGACTGTTCTGTCTGGAATAATGTTCATGTTTCAGATTGTTCTGTCTGGTATAATGTTCATGTTACAGACTGTTCTGTCTGGTATAATGTTCATGTTTCAGTCTGTTCCATCTGGAATAATGTTCATGTTTCAGACTGTTCTGTCTGGAATAATGTTCATGTTTCAGATTGTTCTGTCTGGTATAATGTTCATGTTTCAGATTGTTCTGTCTGGTATAATGTTCATTATTCAGACTGTTCTGTCTTGTATAATGTTCATTATTCAGTCTGTTCTGTCTTGTATAATGTTTATTATTCAGTCGGTTCTGTCTGGTATAATGATCATGTTTCAGACTGTTCTGTCTGGTATAATGTTCATGTTTCAGAAGTTCTGTCTGGTAAACTGTTCATTATTCAGTCGGTTCTGTCTGGTATAATGATCATGTTTCAGACTGTTCTGTCTGGTATAATGTTCAT
>JACXGM010031729.1:0-12866 GCA_016801145.1 Umbra pygmaea
CATGCAAAATTTGTTGTTGTTTTGTTGTGCTGCTTCTCTGTAGCCCAGGTCAGGCGCTTCTGCCGCTGTTTCTGGTTCAAAAGTGGCTTGACCTGGGGAATGCGGCACCTGTAGCCCATTTCCTGCACACGCCTGTGCACGGTGGCTCTGGATGTTTGTACTTCAGACTCAGTCCACTGCTTCCGCAGGTCATCCAAGGCCTGGAATCGGTCCTTCTACACAATCTTCCTCAGGATCCGGTCACCTCTTGTTGTTGTGCAGCGTTTTTTGCCACACTTTTTCCTTCCCACAGACTTCCCACTGAGGTGCCTTGATACAGCACTCTGGGAACAGCCTATTTGTCCAGAAATTTCTTTCTGTGTCTTACCCTCTTGCTTGAGGGTGAAAATGATCGCCTTCTGGACAGCAGTCAGGTCGGCAGTCTTACCCATGATTGCGGTTTTGAGTAATAAAACAGGCTGGGAGATTTTAAAAGCCTCAGGAATCTTTTGCAGGTGTTTAGAGTTAATTAGTTGATTCAGATGATTAGGTTAATAGCTCGTTTAGAGACCCTTTTCATGATATGCTAATTCTTTGAGATAGGAACTTTGGGTTTTCATGAGCTGTATGCCAAAATCATCAGTATTAAAACAATAAATGACCTGAAATATTTCAGTTGATGTGCAATGAATCTAAAATATATGAAAGTTTCATTTGTATCATTACATTATGGAAAATAATAAACTTTATCACAATATGCTAATTTCTTGAGAAGGACCTGTATATAGGTTTATATTCCGCGTCCCATGCCACTGTGAGAGCATGGTGGAATACATGTTGTCATTGTGCACTCGCTATACTGGTTCACCTGCAACTTTACTGGCTGATATAACCCCTGGATGCTTCATTATATAAAATCTACTAACCATCCATATGCTTTTGGTCTCCCTCTACAACACACACCACTTTAACTGTGACAATACCATTAAAGATAATTTCATTTCTTTCAACTAAACCATTGTTTTATTTCCTTTAAACAGCCATTTCCAGCAGATTGTCTTGTGGCCTAAAGCTTTGGGCTAAAAGGTTGCATATTTTAATCCAATATTTTAGATTAATATATGATATACTGTATATTACAGTCTGTTGTTCCCTTTTGCATGGCTCTTCCCTGTATTCTCTACTAGTCACTCATCCACCTCGGGTAGTGCCCTACCAATTTACGTCGCCCCATCCTGAACCCCCTAGCATTGTCAGAATGATGCGGCCAGGATACAAACCCTGGCCTCCGTGACGCTGTAGTGCTGTGGAGGCCCAGTTCCACTTATATTTTTAAGTGACTAAATATGGAGTTTGTAATGGCTGTCTGAAGAACTTGACCATGGACTGCAGCTTTTCTGTTTACATCTGCAGTTGTCACCAAGTGCATATAGCAGCGCCCTGCATAAATCCCCCAAGCACAAAATACAAGTTTTAAGAAATGTGCCTAAAACAACTTCTTAAAATGGGAGGAAAATGGATAGAAACTGAGGGGAGCTGTGCTCCTCAGGGGTTGGTGGAACATCTTGAGCGTGTGCTGTTGAAGACGATATGAGCACATAACCTTTTAAGGACACATCATTCACATGACCAATTAGAAGATAGTAAGACAGAGAGTTAGATAAAACTCTCCTATAAAACCCAGTCATACCCAACATGTTTTGATTTCAATGACCGTCTTTCTACACTTTTCTGGGTTGGGTCCTTTTGAGTTAGACAGCTTTTTCAGCTAATCACTTGCAGACATGCCAGACCTTCACCAATTGAAACTATAGTTTGCAGGATCAAACTTTGCAGTGTTTACAGGGAGTTCAAGTTGTTAATGCAAACTATAAAAAGGTTTTTGTTTGTTTCAACTTGCCAGTTACTATTTTGTATAATCTACGCAGATAAAGTATTAATTTAGTTCCCTTCTATGCCAAGTCTGTCATTGAAACCAGATCCTAGCCACAGTTGCCTAGGATCAGGTTATAGAAACTAGAACTTAGACCAGAAAACCAGGAGTACCTGTATCTCAGGTCACTCACTGCAGGCATGTCAAGTCAAGTAGTAAACTTGCCATTTGTAGGTATTAACATTAATAAATACAATTGAATCATGTGAACTCTCTCACGTATGCCTTTAGGGCAGTATACACTTCAAAGACAACCAAAAAACATCAAAAAAAAGTATTACTGGTAAGGTCGTTTACGAAAAAGCTTGGAATTATTCTGCCAAAATATGATGAAACACAAGGTGTTCAGGTGAGCCAAGCAGAAATGTGTAGTGTGTGTGAGTGTGTGGAAAAGTAAACAGTGACAATAGACCAAACACTGATTCTGAGGGCGTATCCTCAGTGTGTGATGAGACATCACTTGTGTATACATACAGAGTACAAAAGAATGGACCATTTGTTAGAAAGCACTGCAGTCCCACTGACCTCTATTTGACCGTTAGGCAATAATGATTTCTTTCACCAAAGACTAAGAATCTTCTGCGCATGGCTGCATTTGTATTTGTTCTTTATACGTTACTTATCGGTAGGCGAGTTGCAGCTCGTCCACCCGCAACTTTTATTTTTCTGTTCTGAATCCTTCCTTTCTTCAAGAAGCATGCTGTAAACTAAGAACTTCTGAAATTAAATTGCCCAAATAAAAACCCTGTGGGTATTTGAACAAAGATTGCGAAAGTAAAAAGCCTACAGAGCCTAAGGATAGATTCAAGCACAATACGGAAAATATCAGTAGGCAGTCTAAGCAGTAGGCTAGTAATATTTCTGCTACAATATGTTTGATTTAGACTAAAAAGGGAGGTTGAAGATGTCTGTAAACAATCCCGCAGGCTGGTTGCTAATGTGTAAACTGCAAACAGGAATGCCTGAGGCTTTGTGAGTCTTTTTGATGAGTGAGAGCAACTAGTCTGGAGCGATGAGGCTTCCAGCTTGGGCCAGTGTTGATTGCCTTAAAGCATGGTGAATATTAATGGGGTTTGCTCAATATGCATCCCCACTTGGAGACCTAAGGCTCAATGCAATTTAGACTAGAGGACAGCTCAGATTTACTCTATGAGCATCTTGGATTACTGCACCATCTGGGAGCACCTAATATCTTTCTTGCTTTTATAGTTGCATCCTGGTTAGACAGCATTGAAATTGTTCTTAGTCAACTTACCTGGTTAAATAAAGGTTAAAAAAAAAAAAAAAAGAACAAAAAAAAAAAATGTACAAAGCATATCATAAGACATCTCAGTCCTAGCCAAATACTTGTGGTAACATTTAACTGGCTGACTGTACTCTTACAAAGTTTGTTCAGTGTACCTTGTTTTTAAAGCGTATGGAAAGCAAATATGTGGGTTATTGTTCAGTAGATCAGTACATAGAAAGATCTATATGTACAGATGGATGAAAAATTAAAATAAAAACCTGAATAATTGAGGGAGGAACATAAATGCAGGTGCTGTGGGGATCATTTTCCTGGCATGGATGGGTCCACTTGTCCCCTTACAAGGAAGAGTCACTGCAGATCATTAGTCACCTTTATCCCATGGTGAAACATTTCTGTCCTGATTAGAGTGGTCTATTTCCGGATGTCAATGCTCCCATCTACAAATCTATCTCAGTATACGTATATATGGTAGAAAAATCATCACATATGTACATATATGTCAAGATTTAAAGAAATTGCAGTTTTTATATACAGTATGTGACATATTTCCACATTTGACATCCATATCTGCATTTACATATGGTTTACAGTGTGTATTAGTGATATACTGTATAATATCTGTCACGAAGGTGTGGTGTAGTGGAGAGAGGGAGACCAGAGCAAGGAGTGGGATTGTAGTGAAGTATGGCAGGTGAAAGCGAGCAAGGAGTGGGATTGTAGTGCAGTATGGCAGGTGAAAGAGAGCAAGGAGTGGGTTTGTAGTGAAGTATGGCAGGTGAAAGAGAGCAAGGAGTGGGTTTGTAGTGAAGTATGGCAGGTGAAAGAGAGCAAGGAGTGGGTTTGTAGTGAAGTACGGCAGGTGAAAGAGAGCGAGTGGCACAACGGATGAATATGTAGCAAACTACAATGCTTTCTAGAACATAGGTTACAGAGTTTATATTTTAAAATATATGTTCCTATTTTTTATATATCTGGCAGATATTTTTCTGTGCACTTCCCCAGATCTGTGCCTGTGTACAATCCTGTCTCGGAGGCCTACAGACAATTCCTTGGACTTCATGGCTTGATTTGTGCTCTGACATGCACTGTTAACTGTGTGACCTTATATAGACAGATGTCTGGCTTTCCAAATCATGTCATATCAACTGAATTTACCACAAGGGGACTCCAATCAGGTTGTGGAAACATCTCAAGGATGATCAGTGGAAACAGGATGCACCTGAGCTAAATTTTGAGTGTCATGGCAAAGGCTGTGAATAGCTATGTGCTTTTCTTTATAAATTTGCTAAGATTTCAAACACACTGCTTTCACATTGTCATTATGGAATATTGTTTGTAGAATTTGGAGGGAAATAATTAATTTAATCCATTTTGGAATAAGGGTGTAACAACAAAATGTGGAAAAAGTTAAGCGCTGTGAATACTTTCCAGATTTACTCTATTTATATTCATTGTTCAAGTGAATAATCACATACACAGAATGTACAGTGAACATTTTGTGCCACGGCTCTAGCAATGCAGTAGTAAGGGTTGAAGAAGAATCACACGTCATTGTCGTCCATTGGACTTCCTGGTGAATATCAGTCCCTGCCGACAACCCAGATAGAAGTACTTTGGGAGAGGTATGCACCAACTGTGCACACAAATTGTTGGAGTGAATTTAGCCCATTCTTCTTTACAAATTTGCTCAAGGTTGTTCAGGTTGGATGGATAACGCCTTTAATAATAATAATAATAATAATAATAATAATTAAATAATAACTATTTCATTGTGTAACGTTTCTCAGTTCCTCTTCCCAGAGAACTACATCTTCCCCTTCCTAGTTTGCTCAGAACTACAATTCCCATTCCCCAGTTCATCTTCCCTGTGAACTACAGCTTCCCTGGTCTTGCCTCCTCAGAACTACATTTCCCATAACCTGGACTCAATCAACCAAATTCCATTCACCTGCTCTCACCGAGTCCTATATATGACACACACACACCATTGCCTCTTCGCAAGGAATTGTGAGTATTAATTTCTATTACTGAGCATTCTATTCCTATATTGTTGTTCTGGTTTGACCTCTGCTTTGTTTGTGACTTATTCTGCCTTGGATTATCCCCTGTACCTTTGCATAACCTATTATTGATATTCTGGCCTGACCCCTGCTCGGTTTTATGGATGATTCTGCCTTGGATTATTCTGTGCCTTAGACTTTGGAAATACATACTTGTTTAGAAATAAACTTAGTTCTTTTTTACATTTGGAGTGAATCATTACAGAATACCTCGCCCTAATATAAAATGGCTGGGAGTGAGCCGTTTTACAGTGGCTGGGCCCAGGAGGATCCTCTATGGGACCTCTACGAAGCCTCCTATGAGGACTTTTTAGTCAGGGAGGCTATGGATGGGGACTACATCCTTCCCCGTTGTGTCTTTGAGACACTTGCCCCTTTTGAAGCTCTTAAGAGGGCACCCAGTCCCTGTTCTAAGACAGTGGCTCCCAGCCCCAGTCCAAAGATGGCTACCAGCCCCAGTACCTAGAAGGCTACTAGTCCTAGTTCCAAGATGGATACCAGCCCCAGTTCCAAGAAGGCTACTAGTCCCAGTTCCAAGAAGGCTACTAGTCCCAGTTCCAAGAAGGCTACTAGTCCCAGTTCCAAGAAGGCTACTAGTCCCAGTTCCAAGAAGGCTACTAGTCCCAGTTCCAAGAAGGCCACCAGTTCCAGTTCCAAGAAGGCTACTAGCCCCAGTTCTAAGATGACTACCAGCCGAAGTTCCACGATGGCTACCAGTCCCAGTTCTAAGATGGCTACCAGTCCCAGTTCCAAGATGGCCACCGGCCTCAGTTCCCAGAGGGATTTAATCTTCACTGAATTAAGGAAAGACCCCGAAGTGGATGGGGACTATCGGGATTGGATGAACCAATGCCGGTTATGGGTCACTCCAGACAGAGGCTGAGATCTTCCTTGTAAAGCGGCTCACCCGATCCCCACAGCTAATGTCCTGTTTGGAAGCCATTGGGGCCTCTCGATGTCCTGGCAGGACCCTGATCGCCCAAGTTCCTTGGTCACAAGAGGTCGCAGTTCCCTCTCCACGGCCAGCAGAGGCCGCTCCCGCTCAGGTCTCCACTACCCATTCTCGGCCACCAGAGGTCACTCCCGCTCCGCCCCGGCCAGCAGAGGTCTCCACCCTGTCCAGACCACCAAAGGCCTCCACCCTGTCCAGACCACCAGAGGTCTCCACCCCGTCCAGACCACCAGAGGTCTCCACCCCGTCCAGACCACCAGAGGTCTCCACCCCGTCCAGACCACCAGAGGTCTCCACCCCGTCCAGACCACCAGAGGTCTCCACCCCGTCCAGACCACCAGAGGTCTCCACCCCGTCCAGACCACCAGAGGTCTCCACCCCGTCCAGACCACCAGAGGTCTCCACCCCGCCCAGACCACCAGAGGTCTCCACCCCGCCCAGACCACCAGAGGTCTCCACCACGCCCAGACCACCAGAGGCCTGGTCCGCCTTTGCCTTGGCCCTCGACGCCTCCTCCGGCCTGGCCGCCTCCCGCGGGGCCGTTGTCTCCTCTTTTGTCGGCCTGGACTCAGCCTCTGGTACCGCCTGCCTGGCCTCCGCCTCTGCCTTTGCTTCTACCTTGCTCGGCCGGACCTCCGCCTGCCCGGACTCAGCCGTCCAGCCCGTCTCTGCTGCCTCCATCCTCCAGACCGCCATTGCTGCTTTGTCCCTCCGGTCCGCTGCTGCTGCCTCCGCCCTCCGGCCCGCCGTTGCTGCTTCGTCCCTCTGGTCCGCTGATGCTGCCTCCGCCCTCTGGCCCGCCGAGCCTCCCTCCACCTGCCTGTTCTGCTCGTCTGCTTTGCCGTGGGGAGCCTCCGCCGCTCTGGTTTCTGCCGCTACGGTCTCCTGCCTGGGTCTTCTGTCGCCTGGTGTCCGGTGGCGTGTTGCTGTTTGGCGCCTCTGGAGCTGCGCCTTGGGGGGGGGATTCTGTAACGTTTCTCAGTTCCTCTTCCCAGAGAACTACATCTTCCCCTTCCTAGTTTGCTCGGAACTACAATTCCCATTCCCCAGTTCATCTTCCCTGTGAACTACAGCTTCCCTGGTCTTGCCTCCTCAGAACTACATTTCCCGTAAACTGGACTCAATCAACCAAATTCCATTCACCTGCTCTCACCCAGTCCTATATATGACACACACACACCATTGCCTCTTCGCGAGGTTTTGTGAGTATTGATTTCTATTACTGAGCATTCTATTCCTATATTGTTGTTCTGGTTTGACCTCTGCTTTGATTGTGACTTATTCTGCCTTGGATTATCCCCTGTACCTTTGCAAAACCTATTATTGATATTCTGGCCTGACCCCTGCTATTTTTTATGGATGATTCTGCCTTGGATTATTCTGTGCCTTAGACTTTGGAAATACATACTTGTTTAGAAATAAACTTTGTTCTTTTTTACATTTGGAGTGAATCATTATACATTGCCTGCAACCGTGCTCTATGCTTTTTATGTTTTAATTTGAAATGTTTACATTTCTTTCTCTTTTATTGATGTAAATGTTTTTATTGATGCAAATTTCTTCAATTTTCTTTGACTTTTATTGATGTAAAGCACTTTGAGCTGCATTCTTTGTATGAAAGGTGCTATATAAATAAAGGTTTATTATTATAACGCCTCTAGACTTTATTTTTTAAATAAGGCCACAGGTTTTGAAAGGAATTGAGTTCAGTACTGGGACACTAAAGTTCATTGCCCCTTTTGTTCTTGAGCCACTTCAACGTGCTTCGGATCTCTCTCTCTCTCTTTCCTAAAGTCTCTGGCCACCTGTTTGGGTCAAATGTCAAACATGTGGACCGTCTGTAATGATTTCGTCACACACGTGCGACAGTCTAGAAAAGAGATCCATCAGATAGAGGGAGAAGTGATAGGGTGGGGAGGGGTGGGGTTTGAGGGGAGAGAACAGATGACAAGAGAGAAAAGTTGTGAGAAAGAATGTCACTCATTCCTCAAGCCACATTTGCCACATTTTGCAACACTTACCAAATGTGAGAAAAGGTCAAAGTCTATCAAATTCACAATAAAATGTTATTAGAATGGGTATCAAATCTTAACTTTAGGTGGTCAACACCAAACCAAAATGAAGCTGTTTAGAATCTAAGATTGCCTCTCTTTAGGTTGTTGATACTAAATATAATTAGCATTAACTAAAAACATTTTAGATGTTTATATTACTTTAGACTTAAAGGTACAATATGTCGTTTTTGGCAGCTAGGGGTCTCTCAATCAAAACAATAACATTATTATGCCAGCAACGCAAACTCAGATTTTTGTTTTTTCAAAACAATAGTGCATGTTTTAATTCATTGCAATAATCATTGTTAATTCATTAGAAAGCTAGTGAATTGTATCCAAATGCAATTGTATTGTGTGTAAAGAAACAATTAGAGCATGTGATAGCAAAAAATTATAATTTAACATGTTTTCAAAAAACTTTTTATTAAAAACAAAATCCAATATGTTGTACACACAATTTGATTGAACATATTGTCAGTGTTTTGCTTAGGAACATTGTCCCTTCCACCACCCTCTTTTCCACTAAACTGAAAATAATAAAAACACAACTGTTCAATTAAAAACCTTACTGTTCACAACCGTTAATAAAAAACAACACTGCAGTCTAAAAATTAGCTCCTGCTAATCCCGTACTTTCCCTACCAGTGTCAGTCATGTACATTGCTCTTCTGTGTATTTGTATTATGCAAGTGTCAATTAAAGGTATTCTGAGTATAGTTCAGATTTTGATACTGAACATTGGTTGCTTCAGCGCCACGTTACGTTGACAGCTAACTTCAGCAGTGACAGAAAACATTGTAGGCTTAGGGGAAGTGGTGCAGTCTGAAAGTTTATTTTATTAATGTTTTGTGGATTGGTGCGTCACTTCAATTTCTGCAGGGCGGGCAAATCATTTATAGTTCAACAAAATATTAATCAACTTTTACGTCAATCAATCATCTACATATTTTTTTAACCAGTCACTATAATTAGTACTGTATGTAGGTATATCATTTTTAATTTTCTCCCCCCATTTTTCTCTCCCAACAATTCCCACTAACCCTGCCTTGTCAGGGGTTTTGGAACTTTGCAACTTCTTGGACAGATCTGTGTTATGGCAGGCGAGGGGCGCTAACATGTTTCATCCAAACACATGTCACCCAGCCGTCGATTCTTTTCGCACTGTTCATCCAACATGAAAGCCTTTAGTCAGCTCGCACACAGGATGATTTTGTTCACCGACTATACTTCCGCGATTGAATTTACAGGCGCCCGGTCTGCTAGGAGAGTGATGCGGCAGGATAGAACATCTGACTCATCTAAACCAAATCCTGAGCAGCACTATGCTAATTTGCGCTGCCTCATGCAGGAGGTCCGGGGAATGTCAGAGAACCCATAGTCAGGCTTAAACCACTAACTACCATGACGTAAAATGTTCTGAAATGCAGCCCAATGTGCCATGTGGACCCCAAAATAGTACTGATAAAAAGGCCTCCCTGTTTTCCAATCTACAATACTTCCATTCAGTTTAAGACTTCATAGTATTCCATAGCATTCTCAGACACCTCTGATAATTAGTTTGCCAGGGGAGCCCAATTAAATAAAACAGCTTAAGAAGGATGTTCCACATTATTAAGCAGGCCGCAGGTTTCAAGCGATATGGGAAAGAAAAAGGATTTCTCTGCTGCGGAAAAGCGTCAAATAGTGCAATGCCTTGGACAAGATCAGAAAACATTAGATATTTCACAAAAACCCAAGCGTGATCATCGTACTGTGAAGAGATTTGTGGCTGATTCAGAGCACAGATGGGTTTGTGCAGATAAAGGCGTAATGAGAAAGATTACTATCAGACAAATTTATCGGATCAAGAGAGCAGCTGCTAAAATGCCATTAAACAGCAGCAAACAGGTATTTGAAGCTGCTGGTGCCTCTGGAGTCCTCAAGGTGTAGGATCCTCCAGAGGCTTAGAGTTGTGCATAAACCTATTATTTGGACACCCCTACCCAATGCTCACATGCAGAAACGGTTGCAGTGGGCCAAGAAATACATTAAGATTATTTTTCAAACGGTCTTGTTGACCGATAAGTGCCATGCAACCCTGGATGGTCCAGATGGATGAAGTTGTGGATGGTTGGTGGATGGCCACCATGTCTCAATAAGGCTGCAATGTCAACAAGGAGGTGGCAGTGTCATGTTTTGAGTCGGAATCATGGGGAGAGAGCTGGTAGACCCCTTTAGGGTCCCTGAAGGTGTGAAAATAACCTCTGCAAAGTATATAGAGTTTCTGACTGACCACTTTCTTCCATGGTACAAAAAGATTATTGTAAAAATGTACAAACTGTCGGCTGTTTGCAATAAACATATCAATCAAAAGCAATTGAAACAGTTTAACACAATGAAAGACGATTCGAAAGACCGCTGTTCGCCGCAGCAGCAACCATTTCTTTGTTTTCCCATAATTACGTTAAGCACGCCCACCGACTCTATACACGTTGTGATTGGCCTGACCAGAATTTGTTTTTTCCAGCTCGCAAGTCAACGGAGAGTTGCTAGACTGACCTTAGCTGCAAATTATATTTGCTGCCGCTAGGGTGCGTCTAGATAAATGCAACTCATAATGACTTCTCCAGTCTAGGGCTGGGCAATATGACTTAAAACTCTATCACGATATAAGTGTTTCATATCGGTCGATATTGATAATTATTGATCTGTTTTATGACCAAGTTAGAATACGGAGCAGGAAAAAAATCTTAAATTTAAACATTTTTATTTTAAATAACCTTCCACTGATAATAATCCCCTCAGTTATAAAGGCAGAAATGTCAACACAACCATGGAAATCACTCAAATAATTAAAATGTAAACATAAGTCTAAAATCACAATGAACACATAACAATTATGGTGAAAAATTAGAATACTTAAGAAATGCTTAATAAAGTGTAATAAAATAGTGCAAAGTGTTAAATATAAACAGAGAAACCTGAGATCTGAGAAGGTGGGAAAAACAAGTTTGTGATATTACCAGTCTTGGTGGGGACGACAGTTTTGCATAATTTGCAGACGACATTGGTCTGACTACGGTCAGACTTTTAAAAACCAAAAAACTGCCATACTGGCGAGCTGACTTTTCCAGTTTTATCAACAATTTCCTCGCTCGCTGCGGCACAAATTTTCAACTTATCAGTTTCAGTTTCAGTTACTGAAGAATCCAACACAACTCACGAGACAATAATATTGCGCAACCAAACTTGATACTGTTAAATGATTGGCTGTTAGCGTGTCACTCACTACTTTGCTAGGTTACCAGAGAGCGAGTGCCTTTGTTTATGGAACCAAAATTGCTTCGCAACCGCTGGTTTCTTCCGAGGAAGCAAAGGAAATTATCGAACGTTTTATCGAACGCATTTTTTATTGATATTGATTACGTGTCTATTGCGAGACATGTCGTTATTGTTTTATCGCCCAGCCCTACTCCAGTCTCAATTATTCAACCCCCTGAATAGAATCCCTCACATCAGCACAAATATGCAAAACAGATGTTGTCTCAAGCACACCTGATGTAACTAATCAAGGGCTTCATTAGTTGCACCAGGTGAGCTTGAGCTGGAACACATGAAATACCTAAACTGGCTACGGGTTTGTTGAGTGTCATGTTTGACTGCATGTCAGAAACATGGCTAAGACAAAACAATGGTCCAAAAAGTTAAGAGATCATCGAACACAAACAATGAATACGATACAAAAAGAAAGCGAAGGCACTTCATGTTCCCAGAGACATGGTTGGAAGCATAGATTGCAGGTTCAAAGTGAAGGAAACAGTGGTTGCACTACATGGATGGGGCAGAAAAAGGAAGCTCTCAACAGCTCAACAGCTGCAGCCAGAGTTCTGAGACTGCAGGTTGTGAAAAACCCTTGAGTGACTGCAAAAGATCTACAGCAAGACTTGGTGGCAACAGGACCTGAGGTTTCAGTGAGCACAGTAAAGCTCGTACTAAATGCAGAATGTTTCCATGCCAGAACTCCAAGACATACATCACTATTGACCCAAAAGCACAAGAAAAGTCGGCTCCAATATGGTGAAAATCATACAAAGAAGGCACAGCAGTTTGGGGAATCTGTTCTGTGGAGCGACGAAACAAAACTGAAACTTTTTGGAATGATTGATCAGCGGTATGTCTGGAGAAATAAGAATGAGACATGAAAAGAACACTCTGCCCACAGTCAAGCATGGTGGTGGCTCAGTGATGCTCTAGGGTTGCTTTGCTTCACCTGGCACAGGAAACCTGCAGCGTGTGGAAGGCAAGATGGATTCATTGAAGTATCAGGAAATCCAAGGAGAAAACATCATGCTGTCTGTGAGGAAGCTGAAGCTTGGGCGTCATTTGACCATAATCCCAAGCATACCTTAAAGTACACCAAGGCTTGGTTGCAGAACACCGACTGGAAGATGCTATGGTGACTAGAATTGACCTATCGCCGGCCCCTCCCCCAAAACTGCCATTGTCCAATCACACATCATAGCAACCGTAACAATGTGAGCAGGTCCGACAAAAATTGACTCCAAGCAGGACGGTAAAGCGGTGCGCCAACAGCATTTGTAAATCGGACATTAGATACCCCGAGAGATTGTCTGGAGGAGATGTGTTCTTTCCCTTCCCA
>JACXGM010031730.1:0-12914 GCA_016801145.1 Umbra pygmaea
TAATCTAATTGTAAATGTAAAATAGTTCTGCACAAATAGAAAATCTTGAACCTTTCAAAATGGTTAAGATATGAACCGCGACGGAACACATTTTAAAATAAAACGAACTAAATGCATATAAATTTTTGCAAATATGTGCAATATGTCCTTCATTTGCCTTTACGTTACAATCTTGTTTTATATTGTTTGTATTTCTCTGCAAGCTGTTAATTGTATGCATGGCTTTGTGACATCTTCATATTATTAATGAGAGGCAATATTTCGATTTCGGTTACACAACGCTCTGCAGTTTCAGACGGATCTACAGTAGCCTACGTGTTTCATCCATCTGCCGAGGGTGCCGCCATTTCTCATTTCACCCATTTTTGTGCGTAGACATGGGTCAGAGTTTCCGTGAAGGACCGCACATTTTCCCGTCAAGTTAGCTTTTTATAAATCCCAATTATTGCGTAGAGAGATGCGTACGCCACGTTTATAAATGAGGCCCCTGAACAGACCACACCTGTACTTTGGATAGGGTGCCTCATTCGTGTGCCAGTATAGGTGTAGGTTCTGTGTGTGTTAGGTAAGAGCAGGGAAGAGTTAACCTTTGTTTCAGTTCTTTTCTTTGGTCTGCTCAGCCTCTCCTCCTAAATTATTTAGTATTATAAAATTTACCTTGGTAATAAAGCCCTTTGTGAAAAGGTATATTAACTTGTGTTTGTGTCCTTGCTTGCACCTACGACGCCATACTTATTTTGCTGCCCTCTGGGGTTCATTGAGCAGTAGGGTGTCATGTCCCGCTCCTACGGGAGCTAGATCATAACAATACTTCAGTATTCAATAGCAACTACTGACAACGATCTAAGAACACTGAAGCAGCAAACTTTGTGGAGACCAATAGTTGTGTCTTTTGAGAACTTTTGACCATGACTGTACATGCATACACAAACCTAAAATAAACACACAAATGTCATATTTAGCCATGGACACAAGCAGTAACATTTAATGACTCTCACCGCTACAAATTGTCCAATGGTACAGAGTGGATATCAACCCAAATGGTTGACAGGAATTGTCAGAGCTGCGTAATCTGATGCTCTCCTAGAAAGCCACTTAACAAAGCCATCTCCCCCCACCTCCCCTTCCATATAAACGTAAATAGATCAAATCACATCTGCTATGCCAAGTCATACATCTTTAATTGCAACCTGGCCAGAATGGCTCTGAGGAAAGCGATAGAAACCTGGGGCCTCATTCATAAAACTTTGCAGTGGATTTGCATCAGAAGTGGCGTACGGACAAAAAATAGGACGTGCGTACGCACAGAAATATTCCAATTTATAAAACTGTGTCCATGCAAGTCCTATGCCGTTTTCCCTTTATAAATCACAATCAACTCTAATACATGGCGCAGCTTTTGCTGCTTCATGTCACGCCCATATATGTCCATAAATTTAGGCTATGTAATTATGCAACAAACCTATTATACCTACTAACAAGTCTGTCGTAACCTGGCTAAGGGTTGGTTGAGATATCCCTGACCTGTCAGCCAATTCCCTCTGGAAAGTGCCAGCCACCAGAAATCCTGTAAGAACTTGCATGGCGTGATTCTCCGAGTGCTCCTCTGTAACGCTGTGCCGAAAAGAGTGCAGAGGTCCAATAGGACGGCCCGAGGAAGTTGGAACCGGCTCATAAGCCACTCGTCCTTGTTTGCCAGCAAGTCTGCTTGCTGTCTGAAGATGCGTTCCCTCCAAATCCTTCCATTTGCCACATCATCTAACAGTGCAAGATCAGCCATTGAGCATCATTATGCCTTGTGATGGCATGGCTTTTTGTAACCATCCGTTTGATTGTATCTGATAAGCTACAGGTGTTGGTATTAATCTAAGTGTAAATGGGAAATAGTTCAGCGCAAATGGAATTTCTAGCTCAGACATGCGTTACGATGGAACACATTTAAAAATAAAATAAACTAACAGCATATAAATGAACACTATGATTCTGTTTTATAAATCCCAATTCTTGCATAGAGAGTGGCGTACGTCTTCTTTCGTGCTCTACGCCACGTTAATAAATGAGCCCCCTGGTGTGTGAGTTAATGACAAAACAAGACAGTCCACTGGTTGATGTGGGAATGAGATAACAAGTCCAGGAAGGATATATAATATAATATGGAGGGAAAACATGACAATCAGAATCTCTCTATACGATGGGACAAGTAAGGCTGTCACGAACCTAACATTATGCTGACAATTAATTGTCACAAAAATAATTGAGATTAACAATTGATTTCTCTATTTGTTCATTACACGCCAAACTCCTTATCTACATGCACAGCCAATCCTCCTCCTAGCAGACTAGGTAATTATGTATTAAACAGCTTCATTTCTGGCAAGGCTATATACTGCAAAAAAACTGGTAAAATGTGACTTCAGGTTTGGACATACTTATATTTAGACACTAGAATGAAAGTGCTTATAATAAGCCAGCCACAATAGGCTTAAGCCACAGTAGTGTATCTATAGTTTTGCCTTTTTTCCATAATAAAAGTAACATTGTAAACCTTACCTTTTTTATTTTAATATGACAATAATGATTTTAGAACAATGCTAAATAATTATTTACCAAATCTAACAACAGGCTTATGTTTTAAACATTCTTATATTTTTTAATGTAATAATTCAAATTTATTTTCATTTTACATTGCTTTAGGTAAATAGCTTCAGAAAGCAAAATTAGATCCAGCTAGATATCCACTATTCCGGTTTTTGGCTATCATGGCTACTTTCTTTTAGCTACATGATGAAAGCCTCAGCAATAGCCAGCTGCATTAAATCCAACGTTGTCTTTTCCAAGATATTAGGTTACCTTATTCTAATTTGTCCTAAAACCAAATGTGCACACAGTGTAACCATTGAGTTCATCCCTATGTATCAGGTTTAGAATGTACTTGTATTTTATATAGTGAATTCATCCATACTTGAGCATTCAAACATGTGTATATAGTTGTTAGAGTTATCTTCTCGAGCGTTTTGCACCTGCACACTCTGCACTTTAATGTGTGTGCCTTCACCTGAAATCCAGCAGAAAGGATAGGCCTTTTTCACATTTCCAGGGTATGACTTCCGTTTCAGCGAGGTGAAGCGGATCAATACTTCCGTTGGGATTGTACATATTCAAAAATGGTGCAAACGAAGAGGAGGGCTCATTGTTGTGTACCATTCTGTACTAAATCCAGCAGAAAACAGCCATATCTCAGTTTTCATGGCTTTCCAGCAAACGATGACCTGAAGAAAAAATGGATCATTGCTATTCGGAGGGATAAAGGGCCAACTTTTAAAGTTTTGCAGTGTAGCACTTATGTCTGCAGCAGCCATTTTGACTCCTCTGACATCTGTACCACACCAACAGGGCGAGCAACATTAAGAAAAGGTGCTATAGCATACCGTGTTTGTTTAAGTGGACTGCACCTAGCAGAGAGAGTGTTTACGATCGAGTAAAGAGACATCTCAGTGTTGAAGTTGGAAGAGAGGAAGAGTTTGATGCCTAGGTGGAGCAGCATTCTGTTGCCGAAGATCATAACTACATCCGTTGTCCACCTCCCGGTACGTATCCTAACCTGCTAGTTGGTTATTTAGCCTAGATATACTTGTTGAAATTAGCTGGCAACATGTGTACGTTAGATGGGATAAAACCCATAAGACATACTCTGTTATTTCACTTGTCTAAGCTAATACCTACCATCTCGGATGTACACAGGATAACACAATCCTGTACACAGCTGGTTCTTCACATAGGATACTACTCTGTTATCAACCCTCAAGGAGAACTTTAATGCCATTCAGCACAAATAAGCTGCAGGTTTTCTTGTAACTAAATGTCTATACGGTCCAGGTCAGGTCGCCTCCACACCTGAGACTGAACAAACACTATTTCTCATTACACACGAACGCAGCACACACCACAGAGAGCAATCACCTGAATACTAACACCTGCCACAGCACCACAGTATAAAACCATGTCACACACACAGCCTCAATGCGAGGTATTGTCTTTCTGTAAGCAAACTGAGCATTCTAGAGCATCTGATTTACCTGTGTATTGACCATTGTTTGCTTTCCACTCTCGAGATTTGCCTAGTGTTCTGTACGGTTGCCTGATTCTGCCCTTGACTTGACTTTGCTGCCTGTGACCTGACTACGCTCCTTGGATCCTGATTTACGTACTTCTGCCTGTGCCTTCCTGGTTTTGACCTCTTCCTCTCGACAACGCCAAGCCCTGCACCTGTGTACCTCTGCCTGAATTTCCTTGCCACCGACCCTGCTTTCTGACCTAGCCTAAGCCTTGTTGTTATTGTACTTCTGCCATTGGATCCATCTGCATATTGGTCACAGTACAGTCTATTCCCATTAAAATATTTAATTCCTTTATACGGAGTCATATCGTTACAGGAGCTTCCAGCACTGATGGATCATATGTGTCAAAGGAACCAATCAGCAAGCCCGCCTGCCACAAACACACCCATAGCAGTGGTACAGAGCTAATAACAAACACCGTTCTAAAGAATGACACTAGATCAGTGATGTATACAGGCCTTCATGTAAAGGTGTTCTTTGACCATGTAGCATTTCTGCAGAAATGTTACACAGCTTGTTTCAAAATGCCTGTCACTGATAAAATACTCATCACCTTAAAGAACCTGAAGTTGATCTACTTCAGGGTGAGCTTGCTGAACGCTTTGCTGTGTCCCAGGGAGTAGGGAGCAGAATCCTTTCCTACTGAAAAGACACAATGGAGGAGCACATGAGGATCTACATTCCATGGCTGCCAAGGGAGAATCCAGAACACAATGCCTCAGTGCTTCACAGAGAAGTTCCACAACACGACCTGCATTGACTGCTCTGAGACCACCTTTCCAGAGGGGAGTCATACAGCCACTATTATTCCAGCAATACACTGAAATATTTGGTTTACCATTGCTCCATGTGGACTTAAGTTTATATCTCCTGCCAATGGAGGTAGATACAGCAACAAGTTCATCACCCAAAACTCAGGCTTTCTAGAGTACCTTAGACCTGGCGATGAAGTCATGGCAGACAGGGGCTTCACTATCCAAGAGCTGCTTTACGAAAGTTAAACCCTGCAGTACCAGCCTTCACTCAAAGGAGGCCAGTTGACTGAAGAGGACGTCACAAGCACAAGGAGGATAGCAAATGTACGAATTCACGTTGAGAGTTATTAGATGACTCATAAGTCATAAGTGTTCAAAATATTTTCCCAGACTGTTCTGATCAACCTGGCCCACAAAATGGACAAAGTCCTTAGAGAATCTGCTGCTCTTGTAAACATGCAGGTCGAGATCATCCATGAGGATGCAGTGAGCAGTGAGAATAGTGTAGAGTTAAATTGAACATATTCTGTTTAACTCTATACACTAACATCTGCGATAGTATGCTATTATTGTTTCCTATTTAATTTTTTATATTTAGAAATACTACACTGTTGATTAGGCTGCCCTTTAAATATAAAAAGCAGTACATGTAATGCTATATTTATAGTAGTAACATAACAGATTTTAAACTATTATCAACATAATTTAATTTATTGGACAGTGACCATTATTTGGTTATTTTGGTTCAGTACTCTAGCACTTTAGAGGGAAGCCAGCATTTAACCAGATCCATAACCCTCAACTGGTACTCAACTCCTGTTTTTAACATACCTGCTTCAGTACAAATACAACAAGTCATGTATTGAGTACAAACATTTGACAACCCAATGCACATTTAAAATATGTTAAACTATTGAGCTTTTGATATTGCCTAAGAAAAATTACAAACTTAACAAATCCTAAGAACTCTGTCCAGTTATATTAAAAAGTGCTTAGTTCAGTTGTTTCCATCAAGATGCAGTGGGAATAGTGTGTAGACACCTTCAGCATTTAAATCTGTCCTGCAAATAATACAAGGTAGGTCAGGATGTAATGTTTTATTTACATGTTCTCAGCCACCACTAGAACCACCTGCCTGCCATCAGCACCTTGAGGATTTTACCTGCCTGTTGTCAACATTAGTCAAATATTTCATTACATATTTAAAATGAGTCTCATGTATTCATTTTTATAGTTTCTATGTTTTTGCACGCTATTATATTTCCAGATTTTTGTATTTACTCTGAATTTTAAGGTTCATATGGTTCATCTGAGATAATTGCTTCATGCTAAATCATATTTGAAAACACAGAACACTAAATCATGTTAAAAACCCTATACCTGCCTCTTTGTTCTTCATTTAGGTCAATCTAGTGGAAAAATATAATGAAGTGGATTTTCATTGTTTTAGTAACACCTTCAACTTGCAAGTAAATAGATAAGTTCACTATGTGCTCTAGTGACTTCCTCCAGGCTGGCACATTTACCCTCCTCCAGATTGACATAATTATCATAAAATGACAGACACTTCTGACACTGCATGTTGATGGTGTGTTCACCATGAGGTTGCTGGAGCTCTGCAGTGGCTGCTGATGGCAGTTGCTGACCACTTGGTTTAGCACTGATGCACTTGTGCAGAAGGTTCAAAACTCTTCTTAAGTGCATCATGAGAGTCATACGCAGGGGTAGGAGGTAGAGATGGAGAACCGGCTGGTGTGCTGTCAGAAAGACCATCACCTGGCTTATGACGTTTAAAAAATTCTGCTGTGTCCCAGAGTTCCACTGGCGTTGCTCATCTGTACAGGACATGCTGGTCCATCCTCCACTAACAGGATTCTGAACCTTCAACAAAAATGTGATTAATAAAAGTTGGTGCAATTATTGTATAGTACAGAACACTAGTTAACTTACAAATCTCAAGTTCCTTTCACCTATTCAATTTATTAATAATCTCCTATTTAATTATGAAATATACATTTTGTGCCTACCTCCTTGCAATATAAAATTTGACTGATATACTTACACAATGAGCAATTCAAACCAAAAAACTTGCATGTTTCAATGTTGGTGAAATGGTACCCTATTCTTATGGATCAAACATTTTGTTATACACATATTGATTGATGTATTAAATATCCACATCATGGTGATATGAAAATGTAAGTATGACAGCATCTTACCTTTCGTTTAACTTACCCATCATGCATCTTACATTTGTGGATCTTCTTAGCTTGTTACCGAGGAAGCCTCTCACACGAGATTTAACATAATACTTACCTGGACAGGCATTCTGTTGATTAACAAACAAGTTACAATTCACATTTAATGTATGTCGAATTGATCAGCAAATTCCTGTTAATCTACTGTACTGCAGATAATTATCTTGCTAGCTTGCTGTTTACTGTACACTAATTATGTTAGCTATATTCATTTTCTATTTTACTAAATATCAAAACGATGACTAGATTGCTTAGTAGTTGTTGTTTATCCGTTTTGTGATGGTGTCATCACAATTAGCTTTGTAGATAACTAGCTAATAACAACCTACACATAACACGATAAACAATGTCAACTAGATACCTACAGTACCTTCCAAATTATTGTGGCAGCATGACTGCAAGCTTTCCCCTGCCTGCAACAGATGAACACCCTGCAGTCTCCACAGTGCCATCCGATGACACTAGTATCCAGGCAAAATGATGGTACGATTTATTCTCAAAACAGTGAATGAGAACACGGCGGCGGCTGAGCAGGGGGACTGGACGTCAGCGGCGGTTGAGCAGGGGGTCTGGACGTCAGCGGCGGCTGAGCAGGGGGTCCGGACGTCAGCGGTGGCTGAGCCGGAGCAGGAGGTCCTCTCGGCGAAGGCGGAGCATGAGGTCCCAACTCCTCCCAGGAGGCGTCATCGCCAAACCCAGGAGGCGGAGGGAGGAGTAGGACCTCTAGGTCTGAGGCCAGGATGGACTCAGAACAGGCTGCTGCCAGGGGCGCTGGCGGTGGACAGACTGCAGCCTGAGGTTGTGGTGATGGGCAGACTGCAGGAGGTGTCAGTGTGCAGTCTGCTGGAGGTGGCCGTGTGCAGTCTGCTGGAGGTGGCCGTGTGCAGTCTGCTGGAGGTGGCCGTGTGCAGTCTGCTGGAGGTGGCCGTGTGCAGTCTGCTGGAGGTGGCCGTGTGCAGTCTGCTGGAGGTGGCAGTGTGCAGTCTGCTGGAGGTGGCAGTGTGCAGTCTGCTGGAGGTGGCAGTGTGCAGACTGCTGGTGGAGAAGGTGGCGAGGCGGCCATGTTGTGGAGATCGGCCTTCCTGTCCAATGTGGCCTTGAGCAGGTCCTCCAGGGCCTCCTCCTGGACCGGACTGCAAGAGAGGGGAGCGAAGCCCATTAGCCATTCCACACAGCCTCCCCCCGAAAATTTCTTTGGCGGCCCTAGGGACCGTGATAAGGGCTCTACGTGACCCTAAACGGGGCATGGGGTCCCTAACGTGAGCGAAAAAGGGGGGCCTACAGTGTATAACAGGGGCCCTAGCTTGGGTGTTCTCCGGGCTACAGGTCAGACGGGGGGTCCTATCTAGGGAACACTCACCCTGCACCTGACCATAGGAGGAGCTAATCACTGAGGAGGTAACTGGGAACATAACAGGGGCAATAGCTGGGGCATTAGCTGGGGCAATAGCTGGGGCAATAGCTGGGGCAATAGCTGGGGTCCTGACTGGGGCAGTAACAGGTGCCCTAACAGGGGCAGAAACTGGAAGCCTAGGGGCAGTAACAGATGCCCTGACTGGGGCAGTAACAGGTGGCCTAGGGGCAAACACTGGGGTAATTACAGGGGCCATAACAGGTGCCCTATCTGGGGCAGGAACGGGTAGCCTAGGGGGACTAGCACTCAGACGGGGGGCCCTATCCAGTGGACCACTGCCCTGAACCTGAGTGCTAGTACAGCTATGTAAACTAGCCTGAGAGCTAGTAGGTAAGATAAGGGGGAAGTGGGACTTCCTACCGGAGGGAGTAGAGGCCATCCGGGGCTGTGGTAGAGGCAGTTGGGGTGGTGTCCGCCGAATGGCTCTTCCACTCCACTCGGGGGGTATCTCCCACTCCTTCTCCTCTTCCTCTTCCTCCTCCAGCCAGCTGCCACAAAAATAGGCTACTCCCTCAGAGTCGTACCTTACATCCTCCGGGGAGTAGCCCATATCCCATGCCTGCTCCATAATAAGGCGGTTGAGCCGGTCGAGGTCCCCATCGGAGTGCCTACCTCCTGAAGCCAGGGAAGAGCTCCTTCGCTGCATCATTTTAAACATGGTCGTTCAATCTGTCATGTATCCTCCAAGATATTTAGAGACAGGCGCGAAGGTTCAATAATGCCAACACTTTTATTAAACTAAAAACCAAAATACTGCCACGAGGGGCGAAGCAATTAAGCAAAGGAAGTACAAATAAAAAAACATATGGAAGGCGGGAGTGGTTGAGCCGTGGAGGTACAGCACCCGCATGCAAGGGAATTTTTAAATGAACACACCCTCAACAGGGCAGGGATCATTTCATTGGTCAACAGTATAGCTGGCATTCTATTGGTTGGGGAATTTTGATAGTGTTGTAACACAAAAAATCCAAGCGCGCAGAATAAATCTGTGAGGAAAAGATTTGCCAGCGCGAAGAAACAGCCTGAGTGCGAGGAGAAAGGCTAAAGTTGAGAGCAGGAAATCTATCCAAGCAACAACATTTCTGAGTCTGTCACGTATCCTCCAAGATATTTAAAGACAGGCGAAGGTTCAATAATGCAAACACTTTTATTAAACTAAAAACCAAAATACTGCCACGAGGGGCGAAGCGTATATAAATCAAAGAAAAACACTGGAACACGGGAACAGGACACGTCACAGGATACATTGAACGACAAGAGACAAGACCAAACACTAAACCTAAATACACATACTAACAATGACAATGTAAGACACCTGGACTAGGAAATTAACTACACCGTGATCAATTGGGTAACATGAAACATGTGACAAGACATGGGAGTGAGATGTGGGAACATGCAATACACAACAGGGGCACAACAGAGGGAGGCATCTACCACACATTGGGGAGGAACCTGAACTCCAACACACACAGGGCAATAACAATGAGGACACATGAGGAATAAATCTAACCAACAAAACCACAGTGTAAACACTGAAAGTAACAAGGAAGACAAAACCACAAAAGACACTAAACCACAATGTAGTCCATAACCAGCCCACTAGGGCTGGACGTTATAGAATCCCCCCCCCCAACGCCCACAACACCGGAGTGGGCAAGACAAAGGGGCCCACTGCCGGGAGAAACAAAAGGCGGCACGGGGTCAGGGGGGACAGAAGGCGGCCCTGGGCCAGAGGGGACAGAGAGGGACCCTGGGTCAGGTGGCGGCCAGGGGCAAGGCAGTACAGGTGGCGGCCAGGGGCAAAGCAGGTCGGGTGGCGGCCAGGGGCAAAGTAGGTCGGGTGGCGGCCAGGGGCAAAGCAGGTCGGGTGGCGGCCAGGGGCAAGGCAGTTCGGGTGGCGGCCAGGGGCAAGGCAGTTCGGGTGGCGGCCAGGGGCAAGGCAGTTCAGCGGGCTCTGGTGGCAGGGTGTCTGGGAGCCCTGTCACAGGCAGGGTGTCTGGGAGTCCCGAGGATGGCGTCGTCAGCGACGGGGGTCCGGAGGACGGCGTCGTCAGCGACGGGGGTCCGGACGGGGGTCCGGACATTGTCGGCGGCTGAGCAGGGGGTCCGGACGTCGGCGGCGGCTGAGCAGGGGGTCCGGACGTCAGCGGCGGCTGAGCAGGGGGTCCAGACGTCAGTGGCGGTTGAGCAGGGGGTCCGGACGTCAGCGGCGGCTGAGCAGGGGGTCCGGACGTCAGCGGCGGCTGAGCCGGAGCAGGAGGTCCTCTCGGCGAAGGCGGAGCATGAGGTCCCGACTCCTCCCAGGAGGCGTCATCTCCAAACCCAGGAGGCGGAGGGAGGAGTAGGACCTCTAGGTCTGAGGCCAAGATGGACTCAGAACAGGCTGCTGCCAGGGGCGCTGGCGGTGGACAGACTGCAGCCTGAGGTTCTGGTGATGGGCAGACTGCAGGAGGTGTCAGTGTGCAGTCTGCTGGAGGTGGCCATGTGCAGTCTGCTGGAGGTGGCCGCGTGCAGTCTGCTGGAGGTGGCCGTGTGCAGTCTGCTGGAGGTGGCCGTGTGCAGTCTGCTGGAGGTGGCCTTGTGCAGTCTGCTGGACGTGGCCGTGTGTAGTCTGCTAGAGGTGGCCGTGTGCAGTCTGCTGGAGGTGGCAGTGTGCAGTCTGCTGGAGGTGGCAGTGTGCAGTCTGCTGGAGGTGGCAGTGTGCAGACTGCTGGTGGCGAAGATGGCGAGGCGGCCATGTTGTGGAGATCGGCCTTCCTGTCCAATGAGGCCTTGAGCAGGTCCTTAGCCCATTAGCCACCCCACACAGCCTCCCCCCCGAAAATTTATTTGGCGGCCCTAGGGACCGTGATAAGGGCTCTACGTGACCCTAAACGGGGCATGGAGTCCCTAACGTGAGCGAAAAAGGGGGGCCTACAGTGTATAACAGGGGCCCTAGCTTGGGTGTTCTCCGGGCTACAGGTCAGACGGGGGGTCCTATCTAGGGAACACTCACCCTGCACCTGACCATAGGAGGAGCTAATCACAGAGGAGGTAACTGGGAACATAACAGGGGCAATAACTGGGGCATTAGCTGGGGCAATAGCTGGGGCAATAGCTGGGGCAATAGCTGGGGTCCTGACTGGGGCAGTAACAGGTGTCCTAACAGGGGCAGAAACTGGAAGCCTAGGGGCAGTAACAGATGCCCTGACTGGGGCAGTACAGGTGGCCTAGGGGCAAACACTGGGGTAATTACAGGGGCCATAACAGGTGCCCTATCTGGGGCAGGAACGGGTAGCCTAGGGGGACTAGCACTCAGACGGGGGGCCCTATCCAGTGGACCACTGCCCTGAACCTGAGTGCTAGTACAGCTATGTAAACTAGCCTGAGAGCTAGTAGGTAAGATAAGGGGGAAGTGGGACTTCCTACCGGAGGGAGTAGAGGCCATCCGGGGCTGTGGTAGAGGCAGTTGGGGTGGTGTCCGCCGAATGGCTCTTCCACTCCACTCGGGGGGTATCTCCCACTCCTTCTCCTCTTCCTCTTCCTCCTCCAGCCAGCTGCCACAAAAATAGGCTACTCCCTCAGAGTCGTACCTTACATCCTCCGGGGAGTAGCCCATATCCCATGCCTGCTCCATAATAAGGCGGTTGAGCCGGTCAAGGTCCCCATCGGAGTGCCTACCTCCTGAAGCCAGGGAAGAGCTCCTTCGCTGTATCATTTTAAACATGGTCGTTCAATCTGTCATGTATCCTCCAAGATATTTAGAGACAGGCGCGAAGGTTCAATAATGCCAACACTTTTATTAAACTAAAAACCAAAATACTGCCACGAGGGGAGAAGCAATTAAGCAAAGGAAGTACAAATAAAAAAACATATGGAAGGCGGGAGTGGTTGAGCCGTGGAGGTACAGCACCCGCATGCAAGGGAATTTCTAAATGAACGCACCCTCAACAGGGCAGGGATCATTTCATTGGTCAACAGTATAGCTGGCATTCTATTGGTTGGGGAATTTTGATAGTGTTGTAACACAAAAAATCCAAGCGCGCAGAAAAAATCTGTGAGGAAAAGATTTGCCAGCGCGAAGAAACAGCCTGAGTGCGAGGAGAAAGGCTAAAGTTGAGAGCAGGAAATCTATCCAAGCAACAACATTTCTGAGTCTGTCACGTATCCTCCAAGATATTTAGACAGGCGAAGGTTCAATAATGCAAACACTTTTATTAAACTAAAAACCAAAATACTGCCACGAGGGGCGAAGCGTATATAAATCAAAGAAAAACACTGGAACACGGGAACAGGACACGTCACAGGATACATTGAACGACAAGAGACAAGACCAAACACTAAACCTAAATACACATACTAACGATGACAATGTAAGACACCTGGA
>JACXGM010031731.1:0-12865 GCA_016801145.1 Umbra pygmaea
TTTTTTCTTTAGGAAAAGTACGTTCCGGGACGGAATTTATGTTTATGTTTTGGCCTGTGTGTTATCAACTGCCCATTTTGACAGCACGAACGGATTGCCAAACATACCTGTAAACGCAAACCCAGCGCGCTACAGCCATGGAAGCAGCAAACGAACAAGATCATAGAGATTCTACACAACCTAAAAACTGTTTCTAAACAGTTCCATGACCATAGACGTAGTAAAACACGGTTCGCTTGTCATGATTGCGCTGATCTTGTTCGTCACGTTAGTTTCGATTCTGGGGAGGAGGGTGCGGAGGGATACAACTCAGGTATTTTGAATTTGAACTGTAGTACCCATTTTTTAACGCTGGCTGTCCGTTTTACATATAGCACCTTTAACACTGAGGCCATCAGCTGTTGATAATCTCAGTTCAAGGAAGTCATCAGAGTCAGCAGTAAAGTACGGAGACCCCGCAACTAAGTACATGTGTCCCCATTCTCCATCCTTAATTCAAAGTGTGCACTAGTACACTTCCCTAAACATTCATCAATGCTGAAAGCTTCTCTCAGCCAATGCCTAAACTTTTTGATTACAGGAAAGGTAGAAGTGGAAAATTCTGTGGAGTATCAGAGTATAGGTGTAGTGGGTACATGGCGTAAGGGGGTTGGGGGCACGTAAAATCCTCATGACTTTAAACCAGTCATTGAAATATGTTAAGACTCCAGAGTGGACTGCTAGATTAAATATTGGACCGTAAACATACTGCCCTAGGTCAAAGGTCATACAACAATCCCAGTAGGTGTTCAAGGTTACCTTGCTCTGGTGGATGTTGACTCATCTGGACAGACAATGCTAGCTAGCATGGTCAAATAACAGACTAGGAGAACAGCCAGCCATGATTTGAACTCACAGGACTAGAAAACAACATGTTGATGCACATGTACGATTATGCCTCTACAAGGGTACAAACTCCAAACTAAAATCAGCTTGACCAGTAGTGAAAGAGATGCTCCTTTGACACAAGATAAGAGGGGAATTTAATAACAGCACAGCAATGGGTTCTCTGTCATTGTGTCTTGTACAGAGAATGATAAGCTGGGGAGATGGTGAACCGATCTAGAAAAGGTATACTGCTTCTCCTCCATGTTGTGGTCCTACAAAACTTCACTTTTTTTAACCAAATCTGTCTACATTTTCTTCTTGTTGCAATTTTGAGTTTTGAGAAACCAGCAACATACTTCCTCATTACTCATTTGGCATTTTCTGTGTCATGGATAGACAAGCTGTCAGAAAATGCTATTCTTGTCATGTTGTAGACATAGATTTATGCCATTCCAAACTTTATCTGCAATGTTAGATTCTAATTTACACACTGGGTTGAACATTTTCTGTGTAAACATGGTTTGCTTTTCTCGTCACCATAAAGGGAAGGAGAAAGGGTTCACATATCATACAGAAAAGCATCACACATTCATTCATGTCCAACTAAATGGAATATTGCAGAAAATGTTGGGAATGTCACATTTTCAGATGTTCAACTTCTACCTGTATATACTAGGAGAGCATTTACATATTAACATATTTGATGTTGAAAAACATTTACATAAAAAATATAAATCTGCTTCTACATTGATTTTGTCCTTGCTTTGTATCTGGTGGCAGAGCTTGTCTTTAGGTGTCCTTTCTGTTCTAGCATTTTGGTGGTTGCTTTTCAGTGCGATCGCTTTGTGTACAAATGTTGTTCAGTTGTGTTGTTAAAGAAAATTTCTATGCCTCTGGTTCCATACAATGTGGGCGCTTTCATGAGATGATACAAATACTATAGATGGAAGCCAACTTGGAACAATCTATTTAATCTATTGACATTTAAAGGCGTTTGTGCATTCACTGAGTTATTTGTGGTAAAACCTGAAAGTTGGCCAAATCAGAAATTACTTTAAATGTGAAAAGTTAATGGTGTTGATTAAATGCAGGATAGTCTTTCAGCAATGTTGTATTTCCATTGTTATGATAAAAAATGTTTTTCATTCTTTTCAGCCAAAGCTCAGCTTAGCACCGACTGAAAATGGACTCGGAACACCAAGGCACGGGCCGGAGGAAAACGATCACATTGACAGACAGAACTTACCACGTCACACAACTTTTTTATTGGAGCTAAAATGCTATGAATATTTTTTAAAGAACCCCCAAACATATTTCAAATTCTAAGAGCATTTAAAACATCATTATATGTACCTACTGTAATATTAGGTTGATCTGGAATTGTTTTCTACATACTTTTGCACTTTTTATGTAATGTGTGTAATTAACACTACTATATATATATTTTTTTTTTGCAATATGGAATCATTAGCAATGTTTTTGCAGTGTGGTTTGCTGTAAATTTTACCAGAAAGTTCAAAGCAAATATTTTATGATAAATATTTCAGAGGGATGTATAAATTGATCCTATATACATATATATATATATATATATATATACACACACTTAGTTTGACTAATAAGACAATCAGGTAGCAAATTGTACTTTTGTATGTCAGCACTGCTACTTTATGCTTTTGCCAAACAACTATTGTATTTTCATTTGGAAGAACAAACCTGTGGTGTATTGTCCTTCTTTCAATGTATAATCATGTCTACACTCTCCCTGTGGATATAACATGTCATTAACTTACAAGAAACAGTAAAACTTTGAAATTTAATTCAATCACAAGCACATTTATTTTGTTTCTGTCACGTCCCCCTCCCCACCAAATCATTTATTTATCCACGATAATACCCAGTCATCTGAACTGCTATACATACAGTACATCTTAATACTCATGGTGACACATTGAACAGGACTGTGTAAGACCTAACGGACCGAAAGGTTCAACCCTGTTTAAGTCATTGCAATTTCAGTAAAAAGCGTTTGTGTCAGGGACCAATAAAACACATCTGTGCAGTCCCTTTACCAAGTCGAAATTCTTAACTGACATTGGCAGTATGAAACATTGGGAGAATCTGCAACACATGATTTTTACCTCCTTTAGCAGGACATTCAGCTCTTTGCTGTGCAGCATAAAAACCTGGAAAAAATACATTCTTAAACTATAGAGTTACCTTGTATTACCTAGTGAGTACTTCCGAGACCCAAAATAACAATGTATGTACAAATCTGGTTTGACATTAGAAAAGGCGACTTTCTTCCCTCCCAGTCTTAGGACGACTTCACAAAGGCCATTTTAAAGGTGTGTTTCTTGTCTTCTTCTTTGTCTTTCGTGCTGGCCTCTGACTGGCCTCTCATACGGTTCTCTGGGCTTGGGGAGCGTTTTCTTTCAGAAGACTCCTTGGGTTCTGAGAGGCTGTCTGAGGCTTTGGGAGGAGGTGGGTGTTCGGTTTCTTCTTTGTTTTGGCTCACTTCGGGTATAGGAGGTGGCGCTGGTTCAGGCTTGTGAGAGAAAAATATGATCAGAAGGGACATGAAGGTCTGAAGACTGGAGGAACCCAGGCGACATTTGTGTGTACTTGACACAGAGATTATAACACATTTCAATAGTAAAACAACCATCTGCTGTCACTTTTAGCGACATGCAAACATACAGGGCTAATAAGCTCCTCCCAACTAGAATGTGAATATGTATGACAATCAACACAATCCAATGGTGTCATTTTGAACTCAACGGATTGGAGCTATCACTTACTTGTACCAGGCCAGGGGTTGTGTTTATTAGGACAAAAATCGTTGCAACAGAAAATGTATGCTTTTTTTCCTAACTCGAAGATAATAACAGAAGGTGGGGCTGATGTGGTAGAAGCTTTATGGAGCAAAATTAAATTAGTTGGTTTGTCATCTTTGCTACAACCTCCAACATGTATGCTGTGCTCCGTATTATTGGACTTCAGTGTATTCTGTAATCCTACCTCGCTGAAGCCCAGGCCGACGTGTCTTCTGTTCCTTCCCGACAGTTTACCGTCCAGCCCTTGCTGGTACTGCAGCTCCAGCTCAGAGTTCATTCTCTGGTCCTCTGCGCCTGCAGAGGTCAAACCAATGAAACTGCACTTACAATGCATGTGCTGAGCCATTTGGTCCACTTACAAATGCATTAGATTTAGCAGTGTTTCCTCTGAGATTTGTTTTGTAACTGTGAGGGGGGGCATTTAGACATGGGGTTGTCCTCAAATTTAATGTACATAAGCAACAACTACAAATTTAAGTCACACTATGTACATTAAAATTACATAGCAAATAACTACAAATCAGCATTAAAATGCACCTCAGTTGAGCAGTGTTCGATTATTAAATCTTAAGTTGGCACTGTCATCTGAACTTTCTAGAACAAATTTCATATTTCTGTGGATAAGTCTTAGTAACAGCATTTTTGTTTAAAAATTGGGTTGATTTAGTTTAGATAGGAAAACAAACAATTTCTTTGTCAACTGTCACAACATGTACATTTACCCCCTACTGAGTGATTTGGCATTTTCTAATCATAATCTGGAACCAAATCAACCATATAAAATCCTGTGAGAGAATTCTCAGAACATATTAGTTTATGCGTTCCTATACAAATCCTCTAAGAAAAGCCCAAACACATTCCTTTAAGATAGCGTCCTAAAACCGTTTTATTCTTATATGATTCCTATAGGGTGCTATGATGGAAAACCAGAGCAACTGTTTTACTAGGTGTGTAGGTTGTAGGTTAAATTAAAAATAGATAAAGGAAATTGCTTAAGTCACCCTGATGTTAGCGACGTTGTAAACTGAAAGCATTTCTTCTGTAGACTGTAATTGAGCCAATACAAATGATATAATTGAGTTAGACTGCTATCCAATTTGAAGTAATGCATTAAGAAAACATTGGAACATATAAATACAACTGCCTCACTTTGTCCACCCCAGTGGGAAGCAACTGACGGTAGAGCAAAGCACCTCAATACAACTTGATTGCTAGTGCATGCGCGTTGCTCACCGATCAAACACAACTTCCTACATTTCTCCTGTCCATTTTGTCATCTACAACACACAATATTTTACCAGCCACTGCAGTAGTTAGCTAGATAGTAGTTTAGCTATTGGGTGAAAAGTCTAATCTGACTACGAAGTGCAATGTAGTGATGGGCGATTCATGAATGATTTGAATCTTTTCAATGACTGTTACATATGAATCATTGTGGATCGTTCATTTCGTTCTTTTTTGCACAGGCGCATTACTTTTATGATCCAGTACTACTCTGTGGTAGTCACGCAGTAAATTAAAGCCACCCACAACAGGTGGATTGTCTGATTCCTTAAGCCTGATTCACACCAGATCAGGCAAAAAGTCCCCGTACGGCATCGTAATGCAGACACACTTGTACACTGCAATCAACATCGTAATCAATCTTCCGTATCTACGAGATGGTTGGCAACATTGCATACAACTGTCCATCTCCAGCAAGGCGACTGACAGGAACTGTTTTCAGTTTAGTATTCATTGACAATACGAAAACTATCTACTGAGCTGTCAAAGCTTGTCTTGCAATCTCACACACCCATAGATGAAGGTGACATATTAGCTCTTTCTCTGAGATAAATCAACTTCCGGTTCTGGCACCGTATGGCAAAGCACCGCAAAAGTTGGATTATTTCAACTCTTGCGACACACCCGCCGCACCGCATCCACATTTTGCCGGCTCCGCTAGATTTGCCGCAGCGGTGCGCATTGCTTTCTATTGAAATGAATGGACTTCCGCCGCAATGCAACCAGTTTGCCGGACCTGGTGTGAATCGGGCTTTAGGCTGCGGAGCTGGCCGTGTTGATGAATCCACCTGTTGTGGCTTTAAATCACGGCGTGGGAGTTGTCAGTTTCGCTCCCTCAAAAGTTGCAACATCTGTGGCATTGTGCTGTGTGATGAAACTGCACATTTTAGAGTGTCCTTTTATTGTGGCCAGCCTAAAGCACACCTGTGCAATAATCATGCTGTCTAATCAGCATCTTGATATGCCACACCTGTGATGTGGATGGATTATCTCAACAGATTTGTGAACAATATTTGAAAGAAATAGGCCTTTTTTGTACATAGAAAGTCTTAGATTTTTTTGTTCAGGTCATGATAAATGGGGGCAAAAACAAAAGTGTTGCTTTTATATTTTTGTTCAGTGTATATTATACTCCAGCCTGCAGGATGGAAGTGAACACACACCGAGAGCTACATTTATTTTGCCTCAAACGTAGAGCTTTCTGCCAGACATATGAGATGAGTTCATTATCTTAATGTTTTGGATTTGAGCAGGTGCATTGCTTGTACGATCCCTTATTTGGTTAATTAATTTAGTTCTTTCCTTCTTTTTGGCGAAGGCTTATTATTTCTATGATCCAGTACCAACGGCACGGATCAGTATACTGGTTGCAAGCACACGCAAATGAACGACACAAATCAAAATTATTCATTTATTTCAATGAATGAGATCCAAAAATATGACTCAGTAAAACCATTTGAACTTCCCTTTACTAGAGCGATGTAACTTCGACATCAATTGCATCACTTGAGTTGCATCACAGCTCTGACCGAATGGGTGGTAAAGAGGACAGTGCGCTCTGTGTTTCTCGCACTTAACAGCACAACGAGCCCAATAACATTAAGAACAGTGTCATAACCTGACAGATTATCTAGATGTAAAGCAAATGCAATTTGTGTGTCTAATGGAATAATAATGTCTATGAATTTTTTTTTGGCCTAGTAGCAGTGTCTGTTGCCATGGCACAGCGCCACGGTAAAATGAGTGCAACAGAATAACTGGTGTGATTGAAAGCTGTGTAGAATTGGATGGTCAAAATTCTAGTCCCAGGTCTGGACTCCAAATGTAGACAGCCCCTAAACCCTCAGCCTATTTACATCAACATCTTGATATGCTTGCAAGCTCATTTGCTCAGTGTTCACCATCTACCCACCTCTCAAGGAGTCTGACCAACAAGGTTGGAGTCAGACTCAAATGCAGTTGATTAAATCTAAATTTGCTGCCAATGGCGTTAGACATGCAAATACATTTTGCATTGAAGTGTGAGTCTAATCAACCCTGCAATTTAGCAAAGTTTTTCACACATCTCCTTAAGCTAAATCAGGGGCTGAAGAGGCAGCTTTTGTGAATTGAACCAGCACATGAAGACGTCAATATAGACTGCATCCAGTTTCAATGGGGATTTTTCAGAGGGAAAGCGATGAGGGTGTAAAGAGTGAAGTACAGCCCTGGTGTAAAATTTAAAAGGTTTCTCACCACTGCGGACATGGGAAGTTGACTTGTGATCTCCAATGACCAGGCGTCCTGTGTGTTCCTTCTGCAGAAACAGACACAATTACACACTGCGTTCTACAACACCATCGTTTTTAAAGCATTGTATGGATTAGAACTTAGGTGGTGCCATCAATATGGTGGATCATTCTGAAGGCTAGAACATTTACTTTTTACTAGGTGTGCCAGTTCGGGGCTCCAACATGTAAAAAACTCATTCAACAAGCCACTTAAAAGTATGTTGATAATATTTTCACCCTCTAAATATTCACTAGGAGCCTAAACCACCTAAAAAGACAACAGGCTGTGTTTATCATTGATGTATTCACCTTTATTGGACAAATTCATGCAAGTCCCTTCCAGTTTTACAACAAAACCTCTTTCTGGGGTAAAATGACTCCACATCTAATGTAACATTTGGAGAGTTAATCTAACAGTAGGGTATATAGAACAAGCACATCTCTCTCTGACAAGTAGAAAATAAACATTTGTCTGTTTGCACAAAAGATCCAATCCTGATTTGGCTTACGTATTGAAGTCCAATACTTTGAATTTGAGGTGTTGTGAGCTGCCATATGAGCCGCTGGGCTGACTGAGACTAATCTGCCTTGATCAGTGACCAACCTTGTGATCAAATCTAGCAACTATATGGTTACTGGTCAGTTGCTTTACCCATTGGGCTGTAAACCAAACATCGCTACTCATGGCAATAGTATCGGCAACATTGAACAACCTTTTGGCACTACCAACTGGATATAGCTGCGTAGGAAACAAAAACAAAACTGAAAACAGCCTTGCTGTTATTATACATTTGTGTAATAGGAACATGTTGTTTATGCTCCCAAACTAAAGTAAAACTATTTCTTGCATGTTTGAAACAGTCTGCCAGAATATGGGGAGACAGTGGTCTATGAGTCAGGGCATCAGACTGGTGTCAATAATGCCCCCAGTTCAATTCACCAAGCTGAAAGACTTGTTGTACTGTCTGTGACAAAGACAGTTGATCGTAATTCCTCCCAGGTTGCTCCTAGTCAACTTGCCTGGTTAGAGAACATCAAATATGTTTAAGTCAAGTGGTACGTGAGCAGAGAAGCCAAGTACACGGAACATGATCAAACGCACCTTCCCTGCACCCATCAATCTCAGGAACTTCTGCTTCCTCTCCTTGTCCCCTAGATCTGCAGATGCCCATGGAGTAGGTTCGTCCTGGAAACACAGAATTGGCTACATGACACAAGGAATGGCAAAAAAATAGCTAAAAGTTGGATTAAACAATTTGAGTTAAATCATTATCTGTCACTAATGTTGAAGGGGTTTATTATCCTGTAGATAAAGAGTATAACTCACTGTATCAAACATAGCTGTTTGTCTTTATACATGACTTCGGAAGTCTGGCTATACACAGCCAATCGTAAAATGCAATTTAACGGCATGCTTCTCTTTGCTATATCCAACAAGGGCCCCGATTCCTTGCTTCCTCCTGGCTAGGTAGCAGGGTAACCATACGGTAGCTACTCCAGGTATTTCAGTCAAAGTAGCGTAATTTCACCTAACTTACTTCATCTGGAGAGCCAGGTCTTTTGGTCCCGTGTCGATCCCCTGCAGAACTCATTTTAACGCAATGTTGTTTTGCTTTAGCTAGTCAATCAATTAATCAGTGCTGGCATAGCACTGCTAGTACAATGGCTAGCCAGCTAGTTAGCTATACTACCATTAACACTGGAGCTGCAGTTTGAACTTTGAACCCACGCAGAGTTTAGAGGTTCCAACTTCCGGTTTTTTGAGTGGCTTTTACGTTACGTCTGGCAACCAGTATTACAAACTCATAGCTACTAGCACGGACATTGGGATTCAAGTGATTTTTAATTTCAATTGTAGCATTTTACTAACTGGAATGTTTTCCAGTAAATGAAAAATTGAATTACGTACTTCCCAATTTTAAGGTAGTTGAAATCGAATTTACGCCAAACCTTTAATGTATACATCTAGTGTAATGTACAGGTAAAACAATAGACAGTTAAAAACAAACCAAAAACACAAACTCATACTGAATGTGATACTTTTGTACATGTGGTGCTTCCTTGGGTAGTATTACACTCTAGTGGTCAAAATAAAAAAGTGCAATCACCAGCAAGAGTGTGGAGAGTGAAGATAGCTGTTGGTACATAAATGCAAATTTTTGTTTTACACCAGATTTTTACACTATAAAAACAAATTTAAATAGACAATATGACAGTTGGCTAATGGTTTGTTACTGAAATGTATACAGTTTGTAATGTTTCATAATTCTTTCATTACCCAAATAAAATATTATTCATTGCCTTTTGGATTTTTTTTATATTAAGAAATACAGTTTTACAGTATTTGTAAACTGGTAAGCTGAAAAGAGAAAGTTATATTCTTACGGCTCAAATTCCATAAATAGCAGCTTTACCGATTATAGGCATAACATAGGAAACTCCAGAAAAAAAGATTACTCCTGTTCAACAATGCTAGATAACAACAAAACAAAGAACAATGCAGTAATGTCTCTCGAGTGTGAGAGACAGTATATGCCTTTTTGTAAATGCTATCTTCGTGTCTGAAGCTTGTGTCTGAAGTCAAGTCAGCCACATATAAAACATTTCTCCTGTTTAAGACATTGAACAGTTAAATTGCACTTCATGTTAAAGCTTTCCTGCAATCTTTCAGGATGCACTGTATGCCAGTTATAGATAGTCATCTGGCTGAACATTTTTCCATAAACATCTTGAGTTGGTCCAGTCACAGAAGAGATTTTCAGATACAGATGGACCTGGAGCTGTGTGAAGGTGATACCCGAAAGGTATAATGTTCTTGGACTTGCCCTGCCCAGAAGAGAAATACTGCTCCACAGTCAATAATCCAATAATCGTGTCTGACGTCGCAGATGATCGCAGGGCTGTGGCCATGTCTTCTGTCAGGTGGTGTATGGAGAGTGTTTTCCCAGGGTGCGCTTTCATCCAGCCATCAATGTTGGTGCACCTGCACGCGTCACTCCAGGGGCTGCAATTTGTGAGTTCAGTAAGTGTGGGAAGGAGAACAGCACGACCCCATTAGCTTTGCAGTAGTCGAAGTCCTGGAGTGAGAGGTGATTATCCACGAGCAGCATCTGTGGACACTGGAGACGCACCGGGACATACATCAGGAAACGATGCAAGAGGGCCAGGAAGTCATTCTACTACACCAATCCAGAGGCACTCGAATTCACCATGCAGCCTGTGGGCCTTCCGTGACAGAAGCGTTCCAGACGCTTATTGCTGGAAAAGAAGTGAGGCAGAATGCTCTGTGCTTGAGCACGGACTCATTTCTGTAGTTGTTGAAGCTTCGACCATCTCCCTCCCTTTGTTGTATGTGTTTCTCAGACACTTGGATTATTGTGATTTCATTCACGTTCCACACGACTTTGGGCTAAAAGTCATGGTGACCCTGAAGATGTGCCGCCTTTGTCGCATGAAAATGTCTTGCCCTCAACAGACTTGAGGCTGTGAAATGGAGAAGTCAGGGTGCTGTTTAAGGAAGGTGCTGAACCAGTCTTTCCCATCAGGTTGACATCAGGACACATGCAGCTATAGTGTGTTGGACCAGCTGGTATGCAAGTCCACACACTTGACAAAAGACAAAATTAATTCTGAACTCTTGGGGGTGATCAGATTTAACGCATGTAGCTAAAAATGCAAGGAAGGAGTTTTGTTGAACTACAGTAGGAAAAATGTATTTTTAGCATCACATCTTTGTGCACTACCTATAAAAGGAATCAAAGATCAGAGCAGCCTGTGTAAATACAGCTTTAGCATAACATAATCAGGATTAATAATAACCAGACTGAACATTTTGACAGAGGTCGAGTCTGACGCAAATAAATTATGACACCATCGTAGACGCACCTGACTGAATCTTTAGTAAATATCTGCAGCCATCAGATTATTTTGCTCATCACTAAAAAGTCTGTTGTGACCCTTTTATGTTCGCATTTGGGCATTCCCGCGGCAGTCCTTTTATCCTCCGACAATACCTGAACAGAGTAACATGGCATATGCCATGTGCTTTTGCGGCGCTCCTTATTGACTGCCCACCGACCAGCACATCATGTGAGGCTCTTTCAAATGTTTCAGGTTTAAACTGACCTCTGCCAGTGGTTCGGTCCCTAACTCTGGGAGTGGGGAGTATTTTCGTTTTTGTATTTGTTGGGTGATGTTTGGTGCTGGGTTTTTTAAGTAGTGGGTGATACAATTGTGGGCTGATGTCAGGCTTTAATGGACCGCTGCTTGTGGATGAGTTATAGATGGAAGCACTGTCTTGAGAAAAGTAACAGGGAATGTCGAGGTGAGTTGGAGTGTCAAAAGAGTTGAGAACCAATTGTTTAGAGCCACTCTCTCTGCTCTCCACAGCCGTGGTTTGTGGAAAAGATAAGGAAGGAAAGGGGTCCTCCTCATCACAATTACTTTTTACCCAAGGGGTGAATGTGAACTCTATGATGTCAGCCTCAGGCTTTTGAGACAGTTCTACCCCCGGACTGGTCCTGACTTCCTCTTTAATCCGTGTGGGATTTGTTTCGTCCGTCCCCAGTCCTCCGTTCTGCTCACAGGGGTTCTGCATGGAGGTATCCTTAGAGACAACGAGAGAATTCTGAGGACAGTCTGTTTTGAATTGTTTAATATCCGGTGTAAACCATAGCAGTCTCCGTAGCTGGTCATTCTCCTCCTTATATCGGGAAATTTCCCCCTCGTACTCGGCTATCACTTTTTCTACTGCACCTAAAATCTCAACGGCAGCCACCGTTAAACGGTCATCAACAAACACAGTCAAGGAGTGTAGTTTAGACATTTTAACCAGACTCAGAAGTTGTAACCTAAAGGAAAAAGCCTTATGCTAACTCCAAACAAATCTTACCAGTGTGAAGCTAGTTTCTTTAGGGAGCCAGCTCCTTTAGTGGATTCCTAGCCTTTCGTAGTTTCGCCTTCAAAATAATAGCGCTTCATTCAACGCGATAAACATCGCATAACAAATATGGAACATTACACATTTCGAAAATATGCCACTAAACTATATTAGAATAGTGTGACATATTTACTAACTTGTAATATTTTACTAGGAACATTTACATTTGCAATCTGGATTGCTTAAATATATAATAAATACACAGAATCCTGTGTAATGCAAGCTACATTACGGATTATAGTGATAAATGTGGATATCGCATAGATACTGGTCTATACGGCAAAAACTAAAAAATGTACACCCCGGAAATGGGGTATCTACTTACTCAGTTACACTCACAGATTACATATCTGAAGAGTTTATTTCTCTAGCTGGTGCACAAAATTATTTAATGGACTTTTAATGCCAGCTTCTTTAAGGATTCTGTGTGTAATTGTGCATATGGCATAAATACTGGACTGTACAGAGAAAGCTGAAAGATGTGCACCCCTGAAATCAGGTATCTACTTACTTGGTTACACTCACAGAATAATATTGAATTAAATTGAATATTCAAAAATAGTTCATTTTTGTCAAATTAAATGATGATGTATGTGTGTGTGGGTGTTGTCCTCTTGGAGTAGGACAGTGGATTGTACCAGTCCTGTGAGAAGCATGCTGGTGTTTCA
>JACXGM010031732.1:0-12865 GCA_016801145.1 Umbra pygmaea
TCAGTACATAGTGTTTTATCATTATCATTATTATTACTATTGTCATTATTATTTTAAAATTCTTGATTGTTGTAAATTCTTGTTTATAAGCCCACTGCATAGAATCGCCGTGCCATGTCAAAAGAAATTTCTCTGCATAGGATGATGTATGTTATCCGATGCATATGATAAATAAACAACTTTGACTTTGACTTTGACACAGCCACCAGAATTCTGACCTGAACCGCAAGATTTTAATATATTACCCCAATTCTAGTCTCTCTACAGTGGCTGCCCATTAATGCTAGGGCTGATTTCAAAGTTTTACTGTTAATTTACAATGCACTTGATAGACTTTCGCCTACTTATCTGTCTGATTTGGTGATGCCATACATACCTTCACGTACATTACGTTCACAAGATGCCGGACTCCTTACTGTTCCTAGAATTTTTAAACAAACAGCTGGAGGAAGGGCTTTCTCATATAGAGTTTTTAGATAGGCAGTTAATATATTTATTTTGGAGTCAGAGTTGTACCGAGGAATTACACCGTGTTCCAAATTATTATGCAAATTGGAATTAAGTGTCATTAACATTAAATATTTAATTTTTCAATCAAACTCATGGATGGTATTGTGTCTCCGAGCTCTGTGGATCACTGAAATTAATCTCAGACACCTGTGATAATTAGTTTGCCAGGTGAGCCCAATTAAAAGAAAACTACTTAAGAAGGATATTCCACATAATTAAGCAGGCCACAGGTTTCAAGCAATATGGGAAAGAGAAAGGATCTCTCTGCTGCGGAACAGCATCACATAGTGCAATGCCTTGGACAAGGTATGAAAATTTTAGATATTTCACAAAACTTAAGCGTGATCATTGTACTGTGAAGAGATTTGTGGCTAATTCAGAGCACAGACTGGTTTGTGCAGATAAAGACATAATGAGGAAGGTTACTGCCAGACAAATGCAACAGATTAATAAAGCAGATGCTAAAATGCCATTACAAAGTAGCAAAGAGGTATTTGAAGCTGCTGGTGCCTCTGGAGTCCCGCAAACCTCAAGGTGTAGGATCCTCTAGAGGCTTGCAGTTGTGCATAAACCTACTATTCGGCCACCCCTAACCAATGCTCACAAGCAGAAATGGTTGCAGTGGGCCCAGAAAAACATGAAGACTAATTTTCAAACAGTCTTGTTTACTGATGAGTGCCGTGCAATCTTGGATGGTCCAGATGGATGGAGTAGTGGATTGTTGGTGGATGGCCACCATGTCCCAATAAAGCAGCGATGTCAGCAAGGAGGTGGCGGAGTCATGTTTTGGGCTGGAATCATGGGGAGAGAGCTGGTAGGCCCCTTTAGGGTTCTTGAAAGTGTGAAAATACCCTCGGCAAAGTATATAGAGTTTCTGACTGACCATTTTCTTTCATGGTACAAAAAGACGAACCGTGCCTTCCGTAGCAAAATCATCTTCATGCATGACAATGCACCATCTCATGCTGCAAATAATACCTCTGCTATGGGCATAAAAGGAAGAAAAACTCATGGTGTGGCCCCCATCCACCCCTGACCTCAACCATTGAGAACCTTTGGAGCATCCTCAAGCAAAAGATCTATGAGGGTGGGAGGAAGTTTGCATCAAAACAGCAGCTTTGGGAGACTATTTGGACATCCTGCAAAGAAATTCAAGCAGAAACTCACATTTTCAATGGATGCAAGAAGAGGTCCTATGTTAACATGTAACTTGCCCTGTTAAGATGTGTTTGATTGCAATAGTTTCTGATTTCAGTTAATATGATCTCCTAATGCTGCAAATTCAACAAATTATGATTTTCAGTTCTTTACAACCTATAAAATGTTTTGAAACTCTGTTGTGCATAATAATTTGAAACAGTGCATTTTAATTTAGATTTAAAAAAAATATTGTTTTCATTGTGTGGTTTGTTCAATGGAATTTGACTTGTACCCTAATGGTTGAGGACTTGAAAATTATACTGACTGTCATTTGCATCGACTATTTAGGTACATCAGTGTAAAATAGCATTTGCATAGTAATTTGGAAAACAGTGTTAACCTAAGGTACGACCCACTCTAATGTTTCTGATCTCATGTTCATCCTAAGAGGACCCAAACCCTTGGAACCTGCTCCATGAACATGTGGCCTGATGACTTCTTCCTGTCTCTTTCCTGAACCCACCCCGCTGTGCTTGTGATCACGTTTCCACCTAATGACTCCAGCTGTACATCTCCAGAGAGCGTTGCGTTCTTTCCTGCCCAAGACCACTGAACTGAGTTGATACTACACAAAGACGTGGTCACAGCCCACCCATTCCTATCTTCATTTTTGGACAATAATTGAACACTGACAAACAATGTGACCTTAATAAAATGGGCTGTGTACCTTCGGATCCCTCGCCCGGTACAGCCAGAAGAGAACTGGCCACCCCCTTGACTCTGGCCTCTAGGTTTCATCCTAGGTCCCACCTACTAGGGAGTATTTCCTCGCCACTGTGCATCACCTTTGCTGCTAGCTATTGAGGGTTTTGTGCAAGGTGTCTGTCAAAGCACTTTGTGACAACTGCTGTAGTAAAAAGGGCTTTATAAAATAAATTTGATTGATTGATGAGTTGATAATGGAGATGAAGGAAACAAGGAGGTCTCCGGAGATGGTCTGGAGAAGGGATTATGGGCAAGAGGGCATGTTGTCAGGCAGCAACAATTCATTAGTTGCAAGATATCATCTGGTAAGAGGGGGAAAAAGCAGTAAATACATCGCCAGGTTTGGTGAGTGTGTGACTAGTGGATACACAAGGCTGAGTGAATATATAATATAATATAATAGTACACCCCTCACATTTTGTAAATATATAATATTTGATAATAACTGTTCATGTGACAACACTAAAAAAATTACACTTTCTTACAATGTAAAGTAATGAGTGTAATGCTTGTATAACAGTGTAAATTTGCTGTCCCCTCAAAATAACTCAACACACAGACATTAAATGACAACTCCAGCACAAAATGATCCTAGGGGTTAATAACACATTTGTACCGAGTCGACCGTTCTCTGGGATATGTTTTCATGCTAATCGAATGTGCCCAGTTTTAGTGTGAACTGTTAATTACCTTATAACGCTACTTGTGAGGGCACGGATTAAGTCAAAATAAATCACTAATATATACTACTAACAACTCAAAATAGCACCACACTTCCATGGTAGCATAATGAGGCTCCCTACATGCAAACCGAAGCATTGAGAAATTTCTAAGTGTACAGACAGTTTATTAGAAATATATTTTAAAAGACATTACCGTTCATGTATACAGCCATGCGCCATCTTCGTGACACAGACTTGATCAGTCAATCCACAAACTGTGCTACGTGATAAAAATCTGATATTGCGCAGAAAGGTTACTATGAATATGATTTTAGCACTCTACTACCCTGTAAAAATAAAATTTAAAATGATTTTAAACCAACTGACCCAAGAATAGAGAAAACATTAAATGTACTACGGCATACTGACTTGCTCAGTACAAAAAAACATATTATCTAAGTTTAGACATAAAATATTTTAAACATACTTTGAGATGATATTTCATAATAAATAACTTTTTTTCATCAGTACACTTGCATAACTTCTAAGAGGGTGAATTATTTAATACTTGTCATGCTTTTGTGGATATACCATTAGACAATTAAATTGGACTGTGATTCTTTAATTGGTTAAAAATGGTAGAAATGTCATAAAATACTATGACACCAACAGAAATGCAAACTATACATTTAAACAAACATCTAACATGTTGTTTTAACAATTTTAAAACATATTTTGATTTGGACATCATACCATCCCTTATTTGTCACTGTCCTGTCTACAGTCAAGCATGGTGGTGGGAGTGTCATGGTCTGGGCATGTTACCGGCACTGGAGAGCTACAGTTCATCAAGGGAATCATCAATGCAAACATGTAATGTGACATCCCCTCCCTACGGAGACTGGGCCGCAGGGCAGTATTCCAACATGATAACAACCTTAAACATACCACTGCCTTGCTAAAGAAGCTGAGGGTAAAGGTGGAGTGGCCAAGCATATCTCCAGACCTAAACCCTATTGAGCATCTGTGGGGCATCTTCAAATGGAAGGTGAAGGAGCACAGGGTCTCTAACATCCACCAGCTCTGTGATGTCGTCATTGAGGAGTAGAAGACTCCAGTGACAACATGTGAAGCTCTGGTGAAATCCAAGCCCATGTTAAGGCAGTGCTGGAAAATAATGGTGGCCACACAAAATATTTTCACTTAGGGGTGTACTCACATTTGTTGCCAGCGGTTTAGATCTTAATGGCTGTGCGTTGAGATATTTTGAGAGGACAGCAAACTTACACTGTTATACAAGCCGTACACTCACTACTTTACATTGTAGCAGTGTCATATTTTCAGTGTTGTCACATGAAAGATTATAATCAAATATTTACCAAAGTGTGAGTGGTGTACACACAGTTGTTATCTGATCTTGTTCCCAGACACTTCCGCCCAATTCGCAGAGGTTCTGGTCGAAATCGGCAGCTCTCATCAATTGGTAAACTTGAACTATTCATCCCTCACAACACCCTTCCCCATATGTCCTTCTGCATCGCTGTTGGATTTAGACACGCCCCGCAGCAGTGGTGTAGCACCAAATTCTGGGCCCTGTACATAGGCCATCTCTGAGGGATATGAGAGCCCAACAACAAGTTAGGGCCCTATTTACAGAGAATCCCCCCCAGTCCGACACCACTGCACTGCAGTTATATTATTTGGTAAATTTAAATGATGATATGTTGCTTCAATAAATCCTTTCCTCAGGGCAAACTGTGAGTGGAAATTGTGTGGAAATCTTGTGAAGAATCTAGATCCAGAGAAATGCCTGCTTTTTGGGTAGGGGTTTACTGGGTACTCATCAGTATCTAAGTCTATTTTTTAATTAATGGTCCACCCCTACATAAGGCTATGGTCAGAGGTCTTCTGATCTGATCCCTTTTGTTCCATAATGTTATTTGGATATGTGGTAAAAATCTGATTTGAATCCCTCCACAGATTAACTGTACTATTGATAGCATGGAAAATACCTGATTTGTTCTCATTAGCACATCAAAATCCAATCGTTAATGTTTTTTAGTATCCTGATATTTTAGGGGCGCAGATGGCTCAGTGGGTAGGGAGTCAGACTTGTAGTCAGAAGGTTGCCAGTTTGATTCCCGACTGAGCCAAATGTTGTTGTGTCCTTGGGCAAGACACTTTACCCTAATTGCTCCCAGGTCGTTGCTGTAAATAAGAAATTGTTCTTAGTCAACTTACCTGGTTAAATAAAGGTTAAATAAAAAAATAAAAAAATTGTAGATCAGCAACCATCTGTCTCATTTCAGCTGAAATCACTTTGGTTTATTAACACATGATGATTGATCATTTTTTGTTATAAGTATTTTCAATATTCTTATGAGGTGCCAATAAATCTTTTTAATGTTTTGCAAATAAAACCTTACTAGTCACTTAAACCTTTTGTGTATGAGATTATTATTGTTCAAATTAAAACATACACTCACAAGCCGCTTCATTAGGTACACCTGTTCAACTGCTCATCAACACAAAATATCTAATCAGCCAATCACTTGGCAGTAAGTCAATCCATTTAGGCATGTAGACATGGTGAAGACGATCTGCTGAAGTTTAAACCAGGCACCAGAATGGGGAAGAAATATGATTTAAGTGACTTTGAACACAGTATGTTTGTTGGTGCCAGACAGTCTGGTTTGATTATTTCAGATAGTGTGGATCTATTTGTCACATTCATCCATCTCGAGGGTTAGCATAGAATTATCAGAATAAAGAGTAAATATCAGCAGTTCTCTGGGCGAAAATTCCTTGATGATGACAGAGATCAGAGGAGAATGGACACACTGGTTTCAGCTGATACTAGATAAGCAACTCTAACTCAATTAACCACTCGTTACAACCAAGGTCTGCAGAAGAGCAACTTTTAACACACAACACGTTTAACATTGAAACAGATGGGCTACAGTAGCAGGAGACCATACCAGGTACCACTTCTGTCAGCTAAGAACAGGAAACTGAAGCTACAATTTGCATGAACCCAGCAAAATTTTATGCTGGTCTGATGAGTCTTGATTTTTTGCTCCGACATTCAGATTATAGGGTTAGAATTTGGCATACAAAACATGAAAGCATGTATTTATCCTGCCTTTCTATCAATAGTTGAGGCTGGTGGTGGTGGTGATGTATTGGTGTGGGGGATATTTTCTTGGCAGACATTCATCTCTGAGGAACATTTCCAGCACCTTGTTGAATCTATACCACAAATTAAGGCAGATATAAAGGCAATGTGGGTTCAACTCGATATTAGCAAGGTGTACCTAATAAAGTTGTCAGTGAGTGTATTTTTCTCCCTTATATTTCAGCCTTAAATCTGACCCGTTTATATTATTTTTGCTCATTCTCATGATGGGTGACAATGTTCTTCAATAGACTGTATATCCTGTTGACAGGGTGTTTAACATATGGCCAGTCGCCAATCCTCCACCACCCACTTGACCACTGCATCCTCTACGCACTAGTTGGCTGGCCCTCGTTACACACTCTGCACCTAACCCATTGGTATCATCTCATCTACAAGTTTTTGGTAAGCAAAAGCTCACCGTACCTAAGCTCATTAATCTCCAGATCAACACCCAGTCTCAACATACGCTCAAAAGGTATATATCTCTGGTTGCCATAAAAGACCCTACCTCCTTTGACCGCTACTCATTCCAGTTTTCTGCTGCTAATGATTGGAACAAACAATAAAATCTTTGAAAATCGAGTCCATCATCGCTCTCATAACCTTTTAAAGAATTACTATCAGAGCTACTGTCAGCCCACTGACACTGTTCATGTTGACTCTCCCACCTCTCTTAACATCGGGTCTTTGCTTGTTTATGTCCTAGTGCTTTCATCACACCTGTAGCACATTTTGCACATATTCACCTGCACAGCTGTCTTCGTACACTATCATTTGCACAGCTATGCTCAATATGTTACCTATTCCAGTGTTGTTGTTTTTGCCCAGCCACTTTATATTATGACCGATCTACCTCTATAGCTTAGAACTCATTTGCAGACTGTCTATATAATTCCTACCGTGTGTGAGTATCCTGCATTCTGTACTTTTTTGTAACTTAATATTGCCTTGCACTTTATCTTGGCCCGATCGCCGTTGCAAATAAAAATCTGTTTTCAATCAACCTACCTGGTTAATTAAAGGGGAAATGAAAAAATCCAGCATGCAGGGTTATATGCAGAGGAAATATACATTTTATTTGGCAGGGCAAAAAAAATCTGTGTTGAAATGATGAACAAACACAGTGTCCATATGGCTAATAATCATCAAAATACAGTAAAGGTCTGACAGTCAGGAATCACTGACAATTCTCAATCAGTTTGACAAAAACACAATAATTGGCCCCCGGAGCAAAAAGACTTGTAGACAGAATGGGAGGGGGCAGTTACAGGCCCTCAGCTGGCTGAGAAGTACAAAGTAAGACAGGGGTCAGGTGGCTTGTGGGAGCTGGGTCTGATTGGTTGAGAGGAAAGACTGACAGGAACTGGAAGTGGTCTCTGGAGGGGAGCTATCTGACCCGGGTACTATTTCCTTTGTCTGGAAGTTAGACAGAGAAATGACGGATGACACAGGGAGTGGGCCCCAACACTGGTGTCTGGTTAGGCCTTCTATCTCCAAATATCACCCATGTCAGCTGAAATCCTCAAGTCAAACTTATTTGCTTGAAATGCCCCAGTGGGATGGTCAACTGCCAACGTCTGTGGTTTCAATATTCTTAGCCCGCCTTAAGAAATGTGTAGGAGGCGCGAGGCATTGAGTCAGCCCATTCCTCACTCATAACACGGAGTCATCTGGCACTTGAAAACGACGTCCGATGAGCGACGCATGTTGCCACAAGCTGTGGCACCCCTTCCTTTTAAGATGAGGCACAGGGATCCTGTCCTGAAAGACGACACCTCTGCCCTCTCCGTTCACACTCCTTGCTCCTTCTTTTACTCACACTTGTGAACTCCCGTCTGTTCTCGGCTGGTCGTTTCCATCACGCTTCCTCCCCAGATAGACGGCCAGCCTTGTGTTGTATGTAACTCATACTATTGTTAACTGCACACTCAAGGCTGGCCTCTCTGACACAGATCATCATGTTACAGGTATATTGTACAGCAGATGAAATGGCCAATCCAGTTTCATATTATGCAGTCTATTAATATAATATAGAATATGTTGGCCACTTATGGTAAGAAGCATGGAAATGATTGACAATGGTAATCTTCAGTCAGCGCTGTTCTTGCTTGTATTGCATGCAGACTTTCATAGATTATCAAGTGAATGGAGTATAATAATAATTGTTCACAGTGTAGATGCATTATATGTAGTGACAGGCATTAGACTTCATTACTGTTCTTCAAGCAGCAGGATTAAGCTGTCAACAAAAAACTCTGAATTTACTTTGCAAAATAAAAGCTGTCACAGATATGACACATTGCAATTACTTTTATTTGGAAAGCAGCTAGCACAATATATTGCTGCTAGAAGGAAATTAAGTCTGGAATGCCCATTACATTTTTGAAATGCATTGCAATCATAGACCGTATATATTACAGGACAAAACGTGTGATGACACCCATTGGTTTGTGAATATCTGATGAGTCATCACATTTGCCCTTAAGGGCGCAACCATCATGGTTGCGGATGTGACTATTTTAGATAAGAGGCGGTATCTGACTGTGACGTCAGCTGAGAGTTGGCAATGCTTCTTACACTACGTTACGTTACACATTTTCACTGGCACAGTCAATGTCAATCACATCATAGCCATGGCCTAACACCCCCTGCTTTATCGCCGATTTTAAAATAAAATACCATAATTCAAAAACTTTACATCATTCTGTATTGCAGGATAATTAAAACTAGCGATTGAGACCATAAACTCATTACAAAATTGTTTACAGAGGTAATAAATTAAGTGAGAAGTCTCAGACTTCTACAGAAACCGACCTCTTGCAACCACACGTGTCACCCCCAGCTGGAATTCAGAATGCAGGTTTAAGGTACTTCCGCATTTGCATCACTTTGCCAAACCGGATGCTAGCCCTGTGATTGCAATGTGTCAAATATATCAGGCTTTTATTTTGCAAAGTACATTCTGAGTTTGTGTTGACAGCTTGATTCTGCTGCTTGAAGAACAGTAATTAAGCCTCAAATGCCCATCACTATTTTTATGCATTATATAACCCCCCCGTGGTCCATAAACTGTATTGACAAGACAGAAATGTCCTACAAATTTCAACATTGCTGAGAAAACAAACATGGCGAGTAGAACAAATTGTGCAGCTTAACGTACTCAACTACTGCCTTGCCTTTGCTTTTCTGTAGGATTCGAAAGTAGTATAGGTAAGTGTATTAGTAATGTGTGTATTCACGAAACTGCATGAATAACCTGAACTCTTTAGTGGAAACTAAAGAGGAAATATTTGTAAATACAGATTTCTAAAATAATTAAAATAGGACAACAGTTACGAAACAAAACTCAATTTATTTCAGAGTATGAAGTGGGTAAAAAATAAAACTACATTATGCCACACAAAATCAACTGAACAGCAATGTTTGCACACACACAAAAAAATACTATTCACGTGGAAAAACATTCACAAAAACCTTAAACCCTAAAAAAAATGTTGGCCTTCGTCCTGGTGGTTGACTTAGGTGGCTACACTCTGTAGCAGGGTAATGTTGTCTCCTTTCAGCATGATCCTCCCTGAAAGACCAATGGATTGGATGAGCAATCATTCATCATCAACAGGTCAATAACCCGAACCTGAGGCCTATACTACAAAGCTAGTTCAACATGCCCAGGATTTCTTTTCATTAGCTAGCTTCAATAACCCTAACAACCGCAATCCGCATAATAGTTGTCACAACGTTGGTTATCAATTTGGTAAATCAACCCAAGTTTTCCCAATCTAACGATGGGTGCGTTCACATAGAACGGGTGGTGTGTGCACCATATGCCCAACTGCAAAACAGAGACAAGTCTACCAGAGCCGCATATTTCACTCAAGATGAGAAAATGTTTTTAATGAAATATGAAGAACAAAAAATAATCCATGGCATTAAGCAACACAGTTGCTGCTGGAAGAAAATCTGGCAAAATATTGCAACTGTGTAAATGCATCAGTAACAAGGCACAACTAGATTTAACTATAATTACAATTGTGTATGCCATTAAACCAAATGTTGCTTAGATGAAGATTAAACAAGATTTGGGGTTAGCAATCTAACTTTACATCGAGCCCTGTCTTTTCAGTGTCATGACAGTGGTTCACCAGTTACATCGCCAAGCTCCGGGCAGGATAAAGTTGAAATAACAGCTTAACCCGGATAAAACCACTGCCTAATTATAAATCAATTCTCGATTTTATAGGGCATCACCATTCTCAGAAGATCCCATGGAGCTCGGTCCGCAGATAATAAGAGGGTGCCTAAGAAAAGCACGACTTTTTAGAGACCAACAGAACCCATTGCCTTTATCTGACGAGTATCTGTATGAAAGATATCGATTCTCAGTGGAGGGACTGATGTATCTTTGTAAGTCGTGTGCTTACGAAAAACCTAAGCAACATATGTAGAAACCGTACATATATTTTAACATTTACTCTCCCACAGTACTTATACACATTTGTTGAACAATTTTATTTTAACACAGTACATATTGATTTGCTCCCAAGACCGCTTAACACCGCCAGGGTTGCAACTGAAACAATACAGCAGATATTGTCTTGCACGCCATCAGCACTATTGTCAGATCTAGTCTAGCCTTAATGATGGGGCAGTGATATAGATGGCCTTGTAACTGATGCATTTACACAGTTGGCAATTCTTTTTTGCCAACTTTCCTTACTGCTTGATGTCTGGATTAGATTTGTTGTACTCTTCATATATTTCTCTAAAAAGGTTGTTTGCCTCTCTTGAGTGAAAAAATCTGGCTCTGGTAGACTTGTCCATGTCTGCGATTGGTCATATGGTCCAAACGCCGCCCCTTGTGTGACAACACTAGTCGTTAGATTGGGAAATCCTGGGATCATTTAACAAATTGATAAACACCGACGTGACGCCTCTTACGCGGATTGCGATTGTTAGACTTAGTGAAGCCAGCAAACAAAAATAAATCCTGAGCATGTTTAACTTGCTTTGTAGTATACTATTCTGTCAAAGAACTTTGTGACAACTGCTGTTGTAAAAAGGGCTTTATAAAATACATTTGATTAATTGATTGAGTACAGGCCTCTGGTTCCATCTGAAAACATACACATAAAATAAACATACCCAAAGGTTTTCTGTTTTTGGTCTTCATGTGGACTTCTTCAGCATCATCCAAAACCAGGTTCATGTACTCATCAAAGCCCTGAAAGGAGGGAGATTTGATGATTTCAATTAAAAACTTACCACACTTCTTCAAATAATTGCATAGTTTGGTTTGTGAGGAAAAATAAATTTGACAACCAGGGAAGGACAATATGTAAACCAACAATTGGAGCGTGTGCAGTAGGGGTGTGCAGAGTAATTAGATAAAACGAGAATTGTTACAGATGAGGAATTTGCTGGATACGGTAATTTGCCTGGCAGAGGACACACACAACTAATGGCTTGTGTTCACTTTCAACCACTTGTCCCAGTGCAAACTTAAATTTTGTTCACCAAATACTGTTTCATCATAAAATTTGGTAAGTTTCCATCAATCTTTAGATATTTGTTGTTGACTTTGAAAGGCTTTCAGATATTGTTGAGGATTTGTTTTGCATTCCTTTTAGTACTATCCTAGTTTGAGTCAAGAATGCACAGCTCACTAGCCCCCCCGCCTGAGCTATTAAGGTAATGTGACCCACATTTTACTATCTGTAATTAGAAGTAATTACAGGGAAAGAGACACATTAAGCAAACACATTCATATTATATCTATTAATAAAAATAGCATTCATTTTTGTTCTTAATTGTTATGCAGCATGTTTTGCTCACCATATCTTTTCTAAGAATGTTTTGCTCACTTAAACTTTTCTCCAGTCCAAACAAATCGCAATTACCATCTGTATGTATGCATGTATAATCAGCTACATCTTATTTTACTATTGCGATGTGGGTGAGATCCATGTGTATTAAAGACCAAATCTGTTATTAGGCTATTAATCACATTTGTTTCAGACTAACATATAATAAAAAACAACATAATTATAAATGTGAAGGTGGATGTTGACTGTGGCTTTTTCCAACTTTAAAATGAAATGGTGGGACAAGTGAACTATTCACCATCATGACCGATAAACGCTCTTAATTGAAGGTGCAATAACACCGAGTGTACAGCATATCGTTTTGCAACTAATTTTCAGCCAGTGAAATACGCTGTTGGAATAGCATAGTCCAAGTCCAAACAGAAAATACAGGTTTCAGGCAGTACCTACTTTCTTAACTCTTCTGTAGTAAAAGTAAAATTGTAGGTATGTGGTGGTTAACTTTAATTCAAGTTGCAGTGATCAACACCAGTCACTGGGATCAGACCGGACATCACTTCCTAAAGCTCTTGGACTGCTGGTCCGAAAAACACAACAACATAAGGAGCTAGCTTGTGAGTGTGATGAATTGGGGAACACAACAACATAAGGAGCTAGCTTGTGAGTGTGATGAATTGGGGAACACAACAACATAAGGAGCTAGCCTGTGAGTGTGATGAATTTGGGAATAACACAACAACATAAGGAGCTAGCCTGTGAGTGTGATGAATTGGGGAACACAACAACAT